>CAUYLG010078381.1:0-59526 GCA_963573385.1 Cacajao melanocephalus | reverse complement strand
GATCGGTCGCGCTCCTCTCCCTTCCCCCCCCCTCCCCTCCCCTCCCCTCCCCTCCCCTCCCCTCCCCTCCTCTCCCCTCCCCTCCCCTCCTCTCCCCTCCCGTCCCCTTTTCTCCTCTCCTCTCCCCTCCCCTGTCCAATCCTCTCTTACCATTGCCCTCTACTCCCCTTTTAAATTTTCTATTTCTTCTAATTTTCTGAAAAAATATTAAAGAAAAAGTAAGTGTAAGGCCTTTAGAATCCTTATAGCTTCTAAATGTTAAAAGAAAAGCATTAAAATAATAAGATAAAAGGAAGCCAGGGAGATGGACATAAAGAAAGAGTGAGAGAGAGAAGAGGAAGACATGAAGGAAAACAGTCAAGGACAAACATTATAGGTTTTAGTTGCGCTGGTTTTATTTCCAGTTGTATCTCATTGCTGGGTTACCCAGAACATATAATTTGACATCTCTAGGCCTTAGGAACTTCATCTATAAAATGGGAATAATTTCTTCCCCCAGGATTACTGTGGGAAAGTTCTGCATAAGGCAGAGAAATGATAAAATATAGCCTTGATGGGAATTGAAAAAGTAGTACTTGGAAAATGAGGAGTAAATTGCAAAGATATTAACTATTTTTTAAATGAAAAATAATTACTTTTTAATGTTAAGTTTAACCAATACAGGTCATATTTTCTTTGATTAGGAAACAAATTTTGTCTTTATGAAGCTAGTATGTGCTTGCTCTATGCTATGAGTCTTTATTTCTATACTCTGTACTCTAAGACCTTAACATTGGAAAAACAAAGCATAAATATACAAAGATTTAAAATGAAAAGGAAATATAAGAATTTTATAATATGAAATTTGATAAGATAATTTTTTCCTATTACCAATTTCCAAAATGCAATGCTGTCAAAAATATTATAATGATTACTTTCACAGTTACACATAGTCAGGTAACAATTTTTTAGAAATAATTAGTCATTAACATTGTCTCATTTACCATGTGCTTAGGTGGAGAAAGCCAATGGTTTTCCTAATTCTTGAATCCAGGCCTGAAATATACAGTCCTGCCTCTGCCAGAAGAGTGTCACACAGGTGCCCATGAGCAGTCATCTCACTGCCATCTGCTCTTGTTGGCTTCTGTTGATGTCCATTGTTCCCAAAGGCCCTGGGGTTGCTGCTTTCCATCATCACTGCTAATCAGTGCCACTCTTTGAGAATATTCATGCCCACGCTGAGGGTTGCCCTATCTCCAAGCTTTCAAAGCTCCACCCATCAAGATTCTATTCATTCTTTATAACTAGAGATACTTCTGAGAGGAAAAAATAGTGTTGTTGATAATTATGCTAGAACAATGGACAAAAACTGGATGATCTTGGGCAGACCTGATAGATTATATTCCTACCTATAATCTCCATTACACCAAGGTGTGTTCCATGAGGAAGTGGGCACACTGTTCTGTTTTCCCTATTCTAAGTAGGCACCGAGGAACAAAAGTGGTGCTATTTGTGGCTATATATCATACAGAATCCTTCAAGAAAACTACTTCAGCAGCTGTTTTGAGCCTCTTTCTCTCTAAAGCTTAGACATGAGTTAATGTGGATATGCCGGAGAACATTTTGTTCATCCCATTTTCTGCCTTTTACATTGTTAATGTATTCTCTCTCAGCAACATACACAGAAAGAGAAAAACACAGAAGGAGGCTATAAACACACACACAGACACACACACACAAATATACACACACATACACCCCCCCACACACACACACACCCCTTGTCTCAGCCCTAAACCTCCAAACAAATGCTATGTCAGTAAACTGCTAATAAAATTGTCACCTGTGCTCATTCATGACTTCCTTGGATTCAGATGAGGCTCCCCGATGAATCTCATAAACCTTTGTTTGGAAGATTGTACCTAATCATTGACCCATGGGCAGGCCTGAGAACATCACTGAAATTTTTCAGTTATTTCGCCAACTCCACACGTAGGTTGAAGAGTGCATGACTACTATAGTTTGAATATTTAGGTCCCACGTATTTCATATGTTCAAACTTAATCCCTATTGTAGTGGTAATAAGAGGTGGGGCCTTTGGGAAGTGATGAGGGCCCTGCCTTAGTTAATGGGATTAATGCCTTCATGAAAGGGGCTTCAGAGAGCTGCCTGGCTTTTCGCTCTTCTTCCATGTAAGGACACAGCATTTGCTCCTTTTGCCCTTCTGCCACCTGAAGACACAGTACTCACTCATTCTGCCAGCTGAGGACTCAGCAACAAGGGACCATTTTGGAATCAGAGAGCAGCCCTCACTAGACACTGAATCTTCTGGTGCCTTGATATTGGACTTTTCAGCTTTCAGAACTGCAAGAAGTACATTTTGGTTCTTAACAAATTAACTAGTTAAAGGTATTTGTTATAGCAGCCCAAATAGGAGAAGATAATGACAAACTGATGCTATATTATTGAGTGGCCTATATATTCTGTTACTGTTTAGGCCCTGGTTCAGTAGAATGGCCACACAGTTTATAGAACTCCAAAGGAGTGCAAAATTTACCTTGCAAGTTTGTACTTTTCAGCAGGGAGCAGGAACAGTGACAGCCCTGACTGCTGTCATGCTGCATTTGCTTTTCTGCATTTGCCCTAGAGGAGTGCCAAAGTCTCCTGAGGACCTTATGTTTGAGCTCATTTTCTCTTTTAAAACCTCTCCTTTACATTAATTTTCATTTCAATAGATCCATGAGAGATTGTGGCAGCTCTAATAACACGAACATTAAAAAGTCCCATAACATCAAGGTTGCATATTTCCTACTGATTAGTGGTTTTCTCTTGATTAAATTATGCATTTTTAATACAAGTCCTTCATTTCTCAATAGTAACACATGGTAGAATCATCCCTTGGTGTGGACCAAGTGCAGTTATGGGTCCCTGTCTGGGCATATATAGAGCTGCTTTGAACTTCAGGCTCCCTGTATGAAACGGATACAAAATGCTTCATAAATTCTTCTGTTACAACTTCTCACATGATCTTTCTGAAGGGAAAAAGTAATTTTCTCAATGTTAAGCTAGAAAAGGGAAAGGGAGACAGAAGGTGGGTGGCTTGCCCAAGGTCACTAAAGGACCCATTGTTAGGCTAGCCAAGTGGCCTGATGGCCAAATTCCAAAATAAGATTATCTCCAAATATGTTCTATTTCCAACTGACTTAGTAACTATGTGGGTTGTCACCGTGGTGCTATTTTATTGTTAGCATTAAACACCCAAACACATTATGTTTCACATGATGCTCAGAGAAATCTGGGTTGGAATTTTGATCCACTTATGGTTGGTTGGGAAATGCATGGTACATGAGAGCTTTTTCTCTTTGATTCTTTTGTTCTGAACTTCAAAATGCTAAATGCTTGGAAAAGTGCTGCACGAAAATGTTTTCAGTTATTTAGGGCAAGTTGTTAGATACATTTTTCTCTACTAGCACAGAGTTTATTATCCTAACAAGATATTCAGACCATTTTACTGGTCTTAAGTTCTTTGTGAGAGTGCAGGAAATCTGGTAGAGAATTGCTCCATGTAATAATTCTGGAAGAGGACTAGACCCAAGGAAACCTCACTTGTCATGCTATGGCCCAGGATTTCCCAACGTTTGGTATCTTGAGGTTTCATTGGAAAGACAGAAGTTTGGCTAAGGTGGGAGACAGCACCCATGTACTCTGAATTATTATTATTGCTTTGGATTTTTCTACTTGCATTCATCCTTGGCTCCACTAGTCTTCCTTCTACCTTCTAGCTAATGTAATCTTTCTAAAACACAAATCATAATAAGAAATTCTCCTGATTAAATTTTCTTGCAGTTACACTCTATATTATCAGGTTAATACTAGATTATAGTGCAGGAGCAAATTAACTCATAATCTCAGTAATTCAGCAAAGCAAAGGCTTAAGTCTTACTCGTTCTACGTGTCTCCTGTGGCTCAGGTATAAGGGTTAGATATTGTGTCTCGAGTCACTCAAGAATCCAGCCTAGCATAGGCTCTGCCATCTGGATATTGCTGGTTGCTGCAGGAAGAGTAGAGAGCACAAGAAGATGCCACAACTGCTTGTCTATGCTTTGGAACAAAAGTGACATATTACATTTACACTCACAGCCCATTGACCAGAACTAGTCATATAGATACCTCCCAAACCCCTTAAACTTTAAGTATGTGAAGTACAGTCATGTGTCCAGGAGGAAACAACAGATATTGATGAGCACTGGTTAAGTTTACCACACAGTCCATTGCCCTTGTCATAGAGGTTTTCCATAATTTGGTCTTTGCTTTCACTGTAACTGTTCCCTGCCTCACTCTGTTACCCTACCATCCCATCACCACTTCTCATTTAAATCCAGCCATACTTAACTTTTTGCAGTTCTCAGAATGTGCTGTGCTGTCTTTCACAGCTTTGTAAATACGTATGGTGCTTCCTTTGCCTAAAACACTGTTCCTGACTCTTTTATACTCTTTATGATTCAGTTCTAGAATTTCTTCCCAAGGAGGGAAAATTTTCCTAATTACTCCAACCCCAATGGGGGTTATTAGCTATTATCTCGATCCCACAACACTTTGTTATTAACTTCAATGTAGCACTCTAATTGTGTATTGACTCACTTATTCTTCCTATTATACTATCAAGAGGTATCTTGAAGCAGAAACCACGTTTTCTTCAAATTTTGAATCATGAGTATGTAATACTTGGCATATAGTAGGTGCTTAAGAAATATTTTCTGAGTGACTAAATGAATCATAGACTTTATATCTTTGTTAGTAGGTTAAAATGAAGTTTAAATTTGAAGTCTTGGAAATTAAATTATATCTGAACAAAAGTTAATAATATCTTTTGTATGGCTATATTCACAATTAATCAGTCTACTTTAGAATAATTTTAATATTTAGCTAAAGCAAAATTAATGTCATGAAAGGGTCATAACATCTAGATGAAGATTTCATTTTTTTCCTTATAAATAATCTCTTAAGTAAGTTCACATTTTGGTGTTCTTTACCTCTGTGTTTTCTGTATAATTTTGCTTATAAATGTAAGTTACTCAGCCCACAATCAGAGTTGAAGCCATGACAGAGCATGACCTTCCATTTTCCTTGAAATTCCTGAGGAAAGTTTATATTACTAATTATTCTGGCCCTCATTGTGAGACTCACCCTCTTTGCCTCTGTTATGGGTTGCATTGATATGTTCAATTCCTACTCTCTTGCACCTAGGAATATGACTTTGTTTGAAAATAGGGTCTTTGAAGATGTAATCAAGTGAAGATGAGGTCATGGTTCGTTAGCTTAGGTGCTAATTTGATATGACTGATGTCCTTATAAGAAGAGGATAAGAGACACAAGCATGCAGAGAGAATGTCATGTGATGGCAGAAGCAGAGATTGGAGAGATGACACTGTGAACCAAGCAATGCCAGGGGTTGATGGCTACTACCTGAAGCTGGGAAAAGGCAAGGAGACATTCTACCCTGTGTTTGAGAGGTTAACGTGGTACTGCTGTGATTTCAGACTTCTACCCTGAAGAACTGAAAAAGAATACATATCTTCTGTTTTAAGCCATCCCTTTTCTGGTACTTGGTTGTGTCAGCCCTAGGAAAACAATACAGCCTCGTTCTCTTTTTTTTTCTGTCATAAGTAAATACACATTAGTACTTAACTCCAGGCTTCTTGCTAACATGCCAAAACAAAGCAACCTTATGAGCCAGTGAAGGACTGACTATACTTTTTTTTGAAAAGGGGCTGTTGTTAATAGGCTGTGACAGAAATACTTGAAAAGAGGAGAAACAACAAAAGCCAGTGACCTCTTCACTTATGAAACACCCTGAAATCTGAGACTGATGCTCTTGTCAGGGTAGCTCTGCAGAAACTGAGGCTGAGAGGAAGGTAGGAATCCTGCTGGTTAGAAGAGAACTCCGGGGTGACCAGGAGAAATAAGTGGTTGAATTTCTGTTGGCTTTGGTCAATTAACAGTCTTGTGCTTACTCCTTTATGTGTCTTCCTGTATTATACATGCTGAAAAGTTAAAAATACATTTCCAAGAATCCATTGCAGCTGGGGTTCTGGAAGAAAATTATGCCCTGATGGGAGCATGCACTCAAGAGCAATTTGAAAGTGAGTCAGCAGTCATATTCCTGGTGCTATTTCAGCTGGCAAGCAAGGTCATGGAGTATCAGGAGGCATCTGCTGTGCCCTAGTTTGGTGTTTCAGTCTGGTCACTAGCTTTGTGGGTATCAAGGGAAAGTTATGGTGGTGGTGGTAGCAACTTATCTTTTCCTAGATGGAACTTCAGCACTGTGTTTCTATCTTCAATGTTTCTAGTAGTATCATTCTGACCCCTGATTTTTTAGCTTTCATTAAATCTTTGCTAATATCTGATTCCCTGTATTCAATTGCAAACTGTTAGAAGTACTGAGTCTGTCTCCTGGATAAAATTCTGACTGATGGGAGTTGGATTGGTTATTTGACTTTGTTGGATTTGAAGGCAGTGGTATTTTTGTTACTACTGATAAATTGGATTCTGGTAGTCAATGGCACACAGGAAAAAGAATTCCTTAAATAATTACCTGGCATTCCCAGGGATAAAATGTCTACAGAATGCAAGGCTTTGGTAGACTAAAGGGCTTCTATGAGAGACTCTTACTAGAGAGACGACAAATACAAAGACTGTGGTTGCTGATCAAATTTCTTGTTTCTTTAAACTTAAGGGCTGATATAACTGAAACCTGGTATTGTAGGTTGCTAAATTACAACATAATTGAATTTATGGCCTTAACAGGTCTTAATTTTTGTTGATGTTTAAACACTGATTAATTTGGAAAGATTGAGACACTCAGAATTAGAATGGGGACACTTGCGTGGACTAAAATGAATCCAAGTAGACTAAACAACCAAACCGTACCATCAGAAGATCCCTTTCTTCCTGACTGTGGGGCTGGTCTTGTATTTATTAGACAGCTTGTAATGACTTCTCCTGAAGCAGTTACCTTGAAAGGACACATCAGCTCTCCTTATGCGACATCCCTACCATTTCTCTATTATCTTGAAGTAAGTCAATCTTAGTATGTCCTGGGACAAGTATAAAGTCTTATCCAAAGCAAAGGATTTACGCATACAAATAATTGCTAAATATCAGCAGAAACCTGAAAAACATCCATTGGAATGGATGCTAAGTATGCTAGACCAGAAAGGAAAGACATATTCTTATTTTGGGATGATTTTTAAGTCTAAGCTTAATAAAGATTCTGAATTCAGTGTGCAAGCTCAAGTATATGGGAATTATTCTAACAACTTGCAAGTAGCCAGTAGCTGCTAATTTAGCATTCAGGTATAGGAGAGCACTAACTCCTCCCTTAGGGTGATGAAGGAGTTTGGTTTTGTTATGGACTGAATTGTTATGTTCCTTCAAAATTCAACCAGTTAACCTGTACAAGCCCTAACCTATGATGTGTCTACATTTGGCGATGAGACCTCTAAGGAAGTAACTCAGGTTAAAAGAGATCATAAGGTTGGAGCCCTGATCCAATAGGTTTCTTATCCTTATAAGACTGCTTACACTCTGTCTTTCTCTGTAGGCATTCACTGAGGAAGGGCTATGTATAAACATAGTAAGGAGGTAGCTGTCTACAAGCCAAGAAGGGAGTACTCACCAGAAAATGATCATACTGGCCCCCTGATCTTGGACATCTAGGTCCCAGACTGTGAGAAAATAAATTTTTGTTGTTTAAGCTATGCAATCTATGGTATTCTTTATTTTTGAGATGGAGTCTCGCTCTGTCGCCAGGCTGGCATGCAGTGGTGCAATCTCGGCTCACTGCAACCTCTGCCTCCTGGGTTCAAGCGATTCTTTAGCCTCAGCCTCTTGAGCAGCTGGGATTACAGGCACGTGCCTGGCAAACTGAGCTGACTGATGTAAGGACAAGTCCCGCAATTGCAGCAGTACGAGGATGTGGGCCAATAGTCTTAAATGCCAACTGAACATTTTACTCATTTTAATATTCTTAATGTGCTTGAGCATAGCCGTTTTCTATACAACTTTACAGGAGGCTATTCTGCTTCAGGGAACCAGCCTTCAGCAAGATAACTGTTATCTTCTACTTGGTTAACAAAGACCTGAACTCAGTGCTGGTAAATACCAAATAAAGTTGACTTGCCAGATAACTTGTGGAGGAAGGAATGCAAAGATTTAGGCTAATGAGAATATTGCAATGTATTTATCTCATGTCACTTGGTCTCTTCCTCCTAAGTGTGTCTTCTCAAAGGAAAGAAGTTGCTCTCACGATGGAAATTGAAAAATACATTGGTAAAGGAAGCAGTGGCAATAGTAGATGTATTAATTTGCTAGTGCTATCATAGTAAAATACCACAGACTGTGTAGCTTAAAAAACAGGAATTTATTTTCTCACAGTTGGAGGGTGGAAGTCCAAGATCACAGTCTTTGGATTCTTCTGAGCCTCTCTCCTTGGCTTGCAGATGGTCACTTCTCATGGCAACCTCCCATGGTCTCCCCTCTGAGGTTGTGTATCTCTGTTGTCTCTTTGTGTGTTCAAATTTCCTCTTCTTATAAAGATGTCAGTCAGACTAGATTAGGGCCAATCCTAATAGCTTCATTTAAATTGAATCACCTCTTTAAAAGCCCTATCTCCAAACACAGTCACATTCTGTTGTACTAGGGGTAAGGGCTTCAACATAAAAATTGGTAGGCCATACAGTTCAGCCCATAACAGTGGAAATTCTCTGTAGATTGTGGATAACCAGGGAAGATGCTTTTATTGAAATCTTTGATTTCAGTGGATGTGACATGATCCTAGAGGGTCAGAATTCAAGTGATAACCATCAGATACAAAAAGAGTATTTTACCCTGATGAGGAGCAGAGCAAGAATAATAATTGGAATTATTTGACTGCTGCATCCTTGTAGGGCTAACTGATCATAGTTTCCATGTTGAATCAAATGCGTAGGCTATTAGGGTCCTATTTGATCTTTACAACTAAAACAAAATAAAATCTTTAGGTCTGATGATTGGAAACTGACTTGAGGTAACACAGTGTAGAGTCAAGGATATTCATGACCAAACGCCACATTTGAGAGAGCTCTCATACTCCACAGTGTCTTGACTCAAGGGATGGCTGAGTCCTTTTGAAAAAGTACTTGCAATATTCATTTAAGTGTATTAAGTAAGTATTTTTCCTAGTCCTCTCCCAGTGATTTGCCATTTGCCATAACACTCAAATACTGGAAAAAAAGAAAAACTAACTAGTTATTTTGAGGATTATTGATTAGCTACTGTAAAAAATGATAATCCTTAGAGGTCCTCTTGATAATCCAAAGTGATAATCTCACTTTGGTCCTCATGTCAGAGTTGTCTTTTTTGAAGATCAGGTGATTAATGGATTAAGGGCTATTTTGGTATTAAAAGCTAAGTAGACTATTGGAACTTCTCCCTTTCAAAGTAGTAAATCAAAAGCAGTACTGTATTTCTCAGGGAGAGAATAACAGAAGTTAGTGCTGCCACCAAAGATGGAATGGATATGGATTCATTTTAGAGAATAACAGCACGTATTTTAAATGTAATCAAATGATAATACAAATTGTTTTATTTGTGAGAGCTGATCAACATGGTCGCTGTCACCTTGTATGCGACTATATTTCTGATGAGTACTTCTTCTCTCTTTCCCCACAAATAGGAAGCATCAGAAGCAACTTGCTCTTAACCTGACAAGAAAAAGAGTACACATCTTACTTAAGGGCTAGGCCATCTCTCTGGTTCTCTGTCATAATTTACTCCATGGGACATTTAATCATTTTATCATCCCATAGGTTAGAATATTTGTCCACCATATTGATGACATCAAGCTGATAGAATCTGATGAGCAGAAGGTAGGTATTCTAAGTCAATGTTTCTCAAACAATCAAGGATGATGGACCAGGTTTTAAAAAGTTCAATCTATTCAGACCAATGATTTTATAAATTACAATAAAAGTAAATAATTAAAAATGAAAGGACATGAAAGTACAAATCTAAAAGTTATAAACATTTATAAGTACTTTCTCTCAATTTCTGTCCACACTGAGAATCAGTAACAAAGAGTTCACAGACCATCACAGATAGCTGGTCACAGATGAGCACGCTTTGAATAGTGGTACTGTACATGGGTTTGTAAGACCTATATTTGCCAGAGGATGGGGCAAATATACTCTTTATAAGTAAAGGAATCTGCCACTTCAGTGAAGTTTTTGGGAATCCAGTTACATGGGGCACGTAAGATATCCCCATTCAAAGCAAAAGACAAATTGATATACTTTGTAATTCCTAAAACACACAAACACAAGTTCACATATATGTGCAATAATTGCTACATTTTATATATTTTGAAGGCAACTCAAATCATATTTTGGCCCTCTTCTATGATCCAATAATTCCATTAGGTTCCCCTTTTTAAGTGTGTCCCAATGCAAAAAATGGTTCTTCAGTTGTTTCAGGCTGTAATGTTATCAGATTTCCCAGAATCTTTTCCACTTAACCTTATGACCTACTAAACCAAGGTCTTAAATGAAAGAAGAGGATTCTGTGGTGAGAATTATTTGCAGTCCCCTTGGACTTTCAATAAAGTTATAGCTGCTGTATTAGACAGGATTTTCCAGAGAAAAAGAACTAGCAGGATGGATGAATAGATAGAGATAGATAGATAGATAAATTTAATTCAGCGAATTATCTCACATGATTATTGGAAGTCTGGAAAGTCTGAAGTTTGTAGAGCAGGCCAGAAGGCTGGAAACTCTTAGATGGGCGTTGATGCTGTTGCCCTGAATTTTTTTCTTTACACAAACTTCAGTTTTGCTCTGTTGGGATTCACTCAATGTGGCCAAGGTGGCTGGCAAAATATTAAGGAAATATTAGGGAAAGTTAGAAGATTATAGTCTCAAACCTTTTGGAAGGCCAAAAGATTTTAATGGAACAGGTTGAAGGCAGCCAGTTCATTATGTTAGAACTTTACGTCATAGGGTAAAAGATAGGGACAATGAAAGCTTCCCCAGTTAAGTCGGTTTACCCAACATTCCGTTGTCTCTACTCTGTTTACTCATGTAAACTGTGCTGGATAGTCCTCTTAGGAGGAGGTCAAAGGCGAATTACCCATTAATAGTGTTTACTCTGGGCCCAAAAACTAAGTTTTTATCATTCGTAAAACCGCTCTTTTAACCATGTTAATTATCCACAAGCATGTTGACTTAGAACTTCTGTTATTAAATCTATACTGAATAAATGTGGGGAGGTACATGAAGTCATGGTCAGTTAGCTGCAATTGCCCTCTGAAAGCAGTTGATGACTATCCCTAGCCCATTTGAAATCACTGTACTGGGTGTGAGAGTGCATTCATTTACCTGTTGTTGAGTCAGGGTCTGCAGGACAGACCGCCACAGGTGGTGATCAGTGTCTCCGGTGACAACCCCAATGTGATTGAGGTCTCATTGCTCTAAAGTTTTTCAACTGATTGAATAAGGCCCATTCACATTATTGGGGATGGTCTCTTTTATTTAAGGTCAATTGATAATAGGGGTTAACTACATCTACAAAATACCTCTACAGCAATATGTAGATTAGTAAATTTAATTGAACAACTGGGACCTATAGCCTAGCCAAGTTGACACATAAAACTGATCATCACATTTTGTTTTATAAATAACTATTCTCATTCTGTAAATCTGTTCGTAGCTTACTGCTGGGTCCTGATGTAGTCTAAATGGCTGATCATAGGAGACAAGTCACCCTGTGATCTGAGATTCTCATCCTGAAATAGGCTTTATCTGACCAAAGCCAAAAATCCTGGTCATTTTGCACCTAACAAATATCCCAGAAACCTTGAATTATGATTGTTTAGAAGATTTAGATGCATGCTTTTTCCAGAGATCAAAAGAACTGGTAACATATAAACTGAATATTGAAGTGGTCACCTGGCCATTTTGGACTAACATCCTACTAAACAAACAAGCAAAAAAATGATTACTGTGTTATCTAGGTGATCGATCTTCACCATCATAGGTTTATTAGGTGATTTTAATGAGTCAGGAGACTGGCAGGATTTGTTTTCTGGTTACAACCCTGTCGACCAAAGCAGAATCTAGCCCAAGTAGTATAAAGCAAAGAAGAGGGTAGGAACCAGCAGATGGCAATGAAAATGATCCTTAGCCACCCTCCTTGCTCATTAGCACAAGACACTCTCACCAGCATCATGACAATTTACAAATGCCATGGCAATGACCCCAACATTATCCCTCCTTTCCATGGCAATGGCCCAGAAGTTACCACCTATTTCCTAGAAAGTTTTAAATAACTCACCCCTAAATTTGAGTTGAACCACCCCTTAATTTGCATTGACCAACCCATTCATTTACAGGTAATTAAAAGTAGGTTTATGTGAGTATAAATACAGTTGCCAAGAGTCCATATATGGCAGACTCTTGGTGATTGCCTATAAATTAGCCCTGCTCCACAAGTAGTACTGTTTAATAAAGATCATAACAGTAGCTCAGACCACAGTACAATCAAATTAGAACTCAGGATTAAGAAACTCAAGGGCAAGCTGTGTAACACCACCAGCTTGCTCTTGAGTTTTTTCTTGTGTGAAACCAAAAACCTTCCTGGGATGAGCCCCAATTTTTGGATTCGCCTGTCCTGTATCAGTTATACTGTGAAGGCAAGGAGAAATATGTCTGAAACTCAATTTATCCTCTGCAGTGCCGCTAATGATCCCTGCCAAGTAGAAAAGTTAATAAACATTTGTCTCAACTCTTAACACTGCTGTAACTGTGTCTCAGAGATTCTGCTATGTTATCTCTTTGTTCTCATTGGTTTCAAAGAACTTGATTTCTGCCTTAATTTCATTATTTACTCAGGACTCATTCAGGAGCAGGTGGCTCAATTTCCATGTAGTTGTGTGGTTTTGAGTGAGTTTCTTAATCCTGAGTTCTAATGTGATTGCATTGTGGTCTGAGAAATTGTTATGATTTCAGTTTTTTTGCATTTGGTGAGGATTGTTTTACTTCCAATTATGTGATCAACTTTAGAGTATGCGCCATGAGGCACTGAGAAGAATGTATATTCTGTTGCTTTAGGGTAAAGAGTTCTGTAGATATCTATCAGGTCTACTTGATCCAGAGCTGAGTTCGAGTTCTGAATATCCCAATTAATATTCTGTCTTGTTGATCTGTCTAATATTGACAGTGGGGTGTTAAAGTCTCCCACTGTTACTGCGTGGGAATCTAAATGCCCACATCAGAAAGCTAGAAAAATCCCAAATCTATCCCCTAACATCACAATTAAAAGAACTAGAGAAGCAAGAGCAAACAAATCCAAAAGCTAGCAGAAGACAAGAAATAACTAAGATCAGAGTAGAACTAAGGAGATAGAGACATGAAAAATCCTTAAAAAAATCAGTGAATCCAGACTCTGGTGTTTTGAAAAAACTAATAAAATAGATAAACCACTAGATAGACTAACAAAGAAGAAAAGAGAGAAGAATCAAATAGATACAGTAAAAAAGGATTAAGGGGATATCACCACCTATCCCACAGAAATACAAACTGCCATCAAACAATACTATAAACACCTCTATGCAAATAAACTAGAAAATCTAGAAGAAATGGATAAATTCCTGGACACATACACCCTCTCAGACTAAACCAGGAAGAATTCAAATCCTTGACTAGAACAATAATAACTTCTGAAACTGAGGTAGTAATAAATGGACTACCAATCAAAAAAGCCCAGGACCAGACAGACTCACAGCCAAATCTCACCAGAGGTACAGAGAAGCTGGTGCCATTACTTCTGAAACTATTTCAAACAATTGAAAAGGGGGGAGGGACTCCTCCCTAACTCATTTTATGAGGTCAGCATCATCCTGATATCAAAAGCTGGCAGAGACAAAACAGAAAAAGAAAACTTCATACCAATATCCCTGATGAACGTCAGTGCAAGAATCCTCAATAAAATACTGGCAAACCAAATTCAGCAGCACATTGAAAAGCTTATCCACCATGATCAAGTAGGCTTCATCCCTGGGGTACAAGTCTGGTTCAACATATGCAAATCTATAAATTCATCACATAAACAGACCCTATGACAAAAATCACATGATTATCTAAATAGATGCAGAGAAGGCTGTTTACAAAATTAAAAATCCCTTCATATTAAAAACTCTCAATAAACTAGATATTGATGGAATGTATCTCAAAATAACAAGAGCTATTCATGAAAAACCCACAGCCAATATCATACTGAGTGGGCAAAAGCTGGAAGCATTCTCTTTGAAAACCAGCACAAGACAAGGACGCCCTTTCTCAGCACTCCTGTTCAACATAGTATTGTGCAGGACAATCAGGCAAGAGAAAGAAATAAAGGGTATTCAAATAGGAAGAGAGGAAGTCAAGTGGTGTCTGTTTGCAGACAGCATGATTTTATATGTAGAAAACTCCATCATCTCAGCCTCAAAACTCCTTAAACAGATAAGCAACTTCAACAAAGTCTCAGGATACAAAACCTATGTGCAAAAATCACAAGCATTCCTATGCACCAACAATAGACAAGCAGAGAGCCAAATCACGACAAACTCCCATTCACAATTGCTAACAAGAGATGTGAATGACTTCTTCAAGGAGAACTACAAATCGCTACTCAAGGAAATATGAGAAGATACAAACAAATGTAAAAAAATTGTATTCTCATGGATAGGAAGAATCAATTCTATTCTCATCAAACTACCATTGATATTCTTCACAGAATTAGAAAAAACTACCTTAAAATTCATATGGAGCCAAAAAAGAGCCCATATAGCCAAGACAATGCTATGCAAAAAGAACAAAGCTGGAGGCATCATGCTACCTGACTTCAAACTATAATACAAGGCTACAGTAACCAAAACAGCATGGTACTGGTACCAAAACAGATACATAGACCAAAGGAACAGAATAGAGACCTCAGAAATAAGACCACACATTTACAACCATCTGATCTTCAACAAACCTGACAAAAACAACCAATAGGGAAAGGATTCTCTGTTTAATAAATAGTGCTGGGAAAACTGGCTAGCCATATTCAGGAAACTGAAACTAGATCCCTTCCTTATATCTTATACAAAAACTAACTCAAGATGGATTAACGACTTAAATGTAAAGCCCAAAACCATAAATCCCTGGAAGAAAATCTAGGCAATAACATTCAGGACATAGGCATGGGCAAAGACTTTATGACAAAATTGCCAAAAATAATTGTAACAAAAGCTAAAACTGACAAATGGGATCTAATTAAAGAGCTTCTGCACAGCAAAGGTGAACAGACAACCTATAGAATGGGAGAAAAATTTTGCAATCTACCCATCTGACAAAGGTCTAATATCCAGAATTTACATGGAACTTAGACAAATTTACAAGAAAAAAAACAACCCCATCAAAAAGTGATGTCAACAGACAATTTTCAAAAGAAGACATTTATGTGGCCTACAAACATATGAAAAAAAGCTCAACATCACTGATCGTTAGAGAAATGCAAATCAAAACCACAGTGAGATACCATCTCACGCCTACCAGAATGGCAATTATTAAAAAGTCAAGCAACAACAGATGCTGGCAAGACTGTGGAGAAATATAAACACTTTTACATTGTTGGTGGGAACATAAAATGAGTACAACCATTGTGGAAGACTGTTGCGATTCCTCAAGGTTCTAGAACCAGAAATATCATTTGACCCAGCAATTCCATTACTTGATATATACCCAAAGGAATATAAATCATTCTTTTATAAAGATACATGAAGGCCGGTCATGGTGGCTCACACCTGTAATCCCAGCATTTTGAGAGGCCAAGGCAGGTGGATCACCTGAAGTCAGGAGTTCGAGACTCATTTCTACTGAAAAATGCAAAAATTAACCAGGCATGGTGGCATGTGCCTGTAGTCCCAGCTACTCGAGAGACTGAGACAGGAGAATGGCTTGAACCTGGGAAGTGGAGGTTGCAGTTAGCTGAGATTGCTCCACTGTACTCCAGCCTGAGTGAAAGTGCGTGACTCCATATAAAAAAAAAAAAAAAAAAAAAAAAAGATACATGCACAAATATGTTTATTGCAGCACTATTCACAATAGCGAAGACATGGAACCAACTAAAATGCCCATCAGTGATACTGAATAAAGAAAATGTGGTACATCTACACCATAGAAAATTATGTAGCCATAAAAAGGAATGAGATCATGTCCTTTGCAGGGACATGGATGAAGCTGGAGGGCACCATCCTCAGCAAACTAACGCAGGAACAGAAAAGTAAACACCACATGCTCTCACTCATAAGTGGGAGCTGAACAATGAAGACACATGGACACAGGGAGGGGCACAACATACACTGGGGCCTGTTGGAGGGGAAAAGGGAGGGAGAGCCTCAGGACGAATAGCTAATGCATGCGGGGCTTAATACCTAGATAATAGGTTGATAGGTGCTGCAAACCACTATGGCACAAGTTTACCTTTGTAACAAATCTGCATGTTTTGCACATGTATACTGGAACTTACAGTAAAATAACACAGAAAAATTGTGTCAACTCAATGCTGGGAGAGCCATTAATGGTGGAGATATCTCCAGATTGAAGGTTTTCATGTACTGTCTAATAAAAACCACATACTAGCTAACAAATTGTTGAGAGCAAAGGGAAAATGGAATGTGTAGTTGAGGAAAGAAGTTATAAATTCCAGTTATGTCTTATGGCCAGTTTCACAAAAGATGATTCTAATCGTGTGTGTGTGTGTGTGTGTGTGTGTGTGTGTGTGTATATGTGTGTGTAGTATATAAATACATTAATAAATCTATTTTTCATCCATCCTTTTGTTTTATTACTTTAATTGTATTGGTGGTAGTTTATAGTTTAGTCCTTAGGCAATGGAACATTAAAGCTAGATTGTGAGTGAACTATAACAGGAAGAAATGTCACCCAGAGAGAGAAATTCAGACTGAAAGTCTTAGGGTTCATCTTTTGTGGAAAGAATGAGTTCTGTTATGTTTCTAGGAGGAATATTTGTATTATTCTAGGTGCATCAATATCAGTTTTACTATTGTTGTTTGGAGTTTTAATTTCATATCAAATGGCATATATGAATGTTAAGAAGTCAAAGAGAGGGACCATGTTGTATATCATTCTAGACTCCTTCTATCTACCTACCAGGGCATGAGAAGCTTACTGCTACATTTTCCAGACTCCCTTACCTCTAGGGTTCTAGATGCAAGTAGGATTCCACTAATTTGGACTTTGGACATGAGGCAGATGCTTTTGCCCTGCTGCTGTTTGTGTAGGCAGGCAAGATTGCAGAAACATGAGGCAGCAGTTGCAGCTGGACTCAGGGTTTAATTGTCATTTACCCACTCATGGCAGTGATAGAGGCAGGATGGCTGGGCTCAGGTTCCAAGGCCTACTTAGCAGCTTTGTGAGTGTTTTGAGGAGTTGGAGAAGCAGCAGCAGCTTGGATTGTAGCTTTTAATCAGTAAGCTCTTGAATTCAATGGTTCATATACACATATCCCTTCAGTCCTCCCAAATATTTTGTGAGTATCTTATTCCTTACATGAAATCACCGTTTGTGTAAAATACCTAAGCTAGTTTCAATTTTATATATAGAAACCTGTGTATATGGAAGTCTTTCTGGATCTATGCTGTCTTAAGAACTCAGAGATACTGAAAAGACTTTTAGGTCTTTGCCTTTTTCCAACTTTATTCCAGCAAAAAATAAAACAAAACAATACAAAAGGAGGCCCAAATCAGCTGCCTTTCTACTGTTTGATGATATCACAACGAGACAGTTTTCTCTAGATTAACGCTTCAAAAAGATGTTTACAAAAAATGTTTTGTATAAATTCAAGGATATTAAGCCTGAGGTAGCAAGTTATGGAAGGAATAATGATGGCTATAAAACCTAACATTTACTGAGTACTTTATATATTCTTGGCATTATACTAAGTATCTTACCTGCATTAGTTAATAATCACAGCAATCCAATCAAGTAGGATCTTGAATTATTCTCATTTTTATAGGTAAGAAAACTAAAAATAAGAGATATGGGATAACTTGCCTGAGATCGCACAGCTAGTTAAACTGTGCCAGGACTCCCATCTAGAAAATTCAATTCCAGAACCCACAATCTAACCACAATATTGTATTGTGCCACTTTGAAATCAGAAGATGGTGCTTCCACTTTTACCTCTAGCACTCCATACACAATTATTCTCCACACACAATTATTCAAAACATCAAAAGCCCACTTAAGTGGATCCTGGTTCTCCCTTATTCTCTCATTTCATATTATATGTTCCTGTATCTTCTTAGATATTAAGGTATTTAAAAATTATTTTTTTTGTTTTTGAAAAAAAAAAGAAAAAACCATAATCCTCATTGTAAATGTAACAGAGGTTTAAGTAATTTTTTTTTGGTAATCATTTTGGCTTCCTATACATAGAATGCTTTTAAGTTATTTTCAACCCTTGACAAGAGGAACACTGTAGGCAGTTCTGTGACAGTGTGTTAAATGTTTACATGCCCTGGCACATGCTCCTTCTCTGTGAAGCCTGCTGTTTGTGTTTCTGGAATGGCTGATGTGTCAAATTCATAGCTTTTGTAATTTTACTGGAAAATGGCACCATTCATAAGTTTGTGGAAAAACAGAAGTTTCTGAAGCTTCAATTGTCTAACATGACAATCTGTGTGATGCCAGAATTCAGTTATGAAAGATTCCTGGCAGTTCTGTTTTGCAATCACATTACTGGTTTGGCAACTAAAACACCGACCACAAGATCTTCATGGTTAAAAAACAAAACATCAGAAGCAACCTGTATGCCATCTCAATCTGTGTTTTTGACACATATATCTGTAATTTGTTTGTTGTTTTAATAGAGCTACAGTTCTCATTGATTCTTCAATTTAATCTCTTAATGTAAATTAGTTGCAGCAAATTTCATAAGAAATCAGTTCCTTTCTGATTCCTTCTTGTCATGACACTGGATAAAATAAAGCCACAAGGATAAAAGAGTGTGTTTTACAGAACCTACTTACTTATCTTTGAACTTTGGAGCATCACTCTTCTGGGTGTGTTATTCTTTCACTTTACAGATATTTGAAAAATTGGAATGAAGAAAGTACGGTTCCTTTTAAAGTGTTTTAAAAAATGTGTGGCCTAGTTTTATTTGAACCACAATCCAGTAGAGAGGGAGATCTTGATGCCGGTGTGGAATCAGAGCCATTTTATATTTTATGTAGGGAAATAGGTTTATATCCTTCAGTGGAAAAGTTCGTCTGTTTCAGCTAGGAGTCTTAGGATAACCATTTGATGAATATAAATGATATCCTTCAGCTTTTGATCATTGCTTGAATTTTTAGCATTTCAAATAGAAAACAAGTTCAATATTTATTTGAAGGGCAGGCAAAATGGCAGCCAGGTATTGGCACAGAGAATGAAAAAAAAAGAAACTATTCTTGTTCATATAGTTTTGTTAACATTTTTAATAGTCCTAAGAATTTTTTCCACTTGAAAATTGGTTTTAACTCATTCAAAACAAGGATCATACTGTTAATTTCTTTTATAAACTAAACCATTTCTCCTGCTTCATTTCATCTTTCATTCTGGCTTGTCGCTTAGTTGTAACGAAATAACTAAATAGTTGATTAATTCAGGAATTAACTTACTGATTGACAATCTCTGCCTCTAATTATTACACTGATTTAGAGAAACAGAATCAATGGCATATTTCTACAGTTGGAGTACCAACAGAAATCCACCTGGCAATAGAGAAAGAAACAACACAAAATTAATGACAATAGAAACATATTTGCATCGGAACATAGAGATATTGGATTTGACCAATCTTTTGATTTTTGTCTTTTCATATATTATGTTTTTATGTTTTTTTTGAAATTTCAAATAATTAGACTAGTGTAGATTTGTTCTTTCCTTAGATGATAGGTCTTTTTTATAGCTGACTTGCTTTGCCTTGTTTTTCTGCTGAGATTAGTTCTTGATTATTTGTGTCACATTTTTTTCTTCCATTATTTGTAATTAACTTCTCTTTGCTGGTAATATAATTCTTTGCTCTCACTTTGCATCCCAAATGAGCTTCGAATAAGAGAACAATTGAATGGGTTTCAGTTGAGAGCCTCAGATGTTCTTAACATTGGTTTTATCAGTATTTCATAGACTATTTCTATTTTTGAAAACTTTCTGCATATATGCTTTGGACAAAAGAGTCTCAACATGTTTTTTTTTAAAAAATAAAATAATACATACTTATTGTAGGGAATACAGAAAATATAAAGGGGAAATAAAATCAGATGCCATTTGATCCTATAGAGATAACCACTACTAACGTTCTGGTGTATTTTCTTGCAGTCTTTTTTTGTTTTGTTTTGTTTTGTTTTCGTTTTTTGAGATGGAGTATTGCTCTGTCACCCTGGATGGAGTACAGTGGCGCAATCTTGGCTCACTGCAACCCCTGCCTCCTGGGGTCAAGTGATTCTCCTGCCTCACCCTCCCGAGTAGCGAGTAGCTGGGATTACAGGCCCCCGCCACTACACCGGCTAATTTTTGTATTTTTAATAGAGATGGGGTTTCACCATTTTTGGCCAGGCTGGTCTCGAACTCCTGACTTCAGGTGATCCACTTGCCTCGGCATCTCAAAGTGCTGAGATTACAGGCATGAGCCACTACACCAAGCCTCTTGCAGTCATTTTTATGTGCATGTTTAACAAGAGTATTCATGTTGCATAGCTTAACTCATTTCTGTTTTATTTCATTTTGTGGGTTACAGATCTAAAATACGGTTAAATGGAATGATTATAGGTATCCATGTTTGGCTTTCTACTTTAATAGGAATGCCTGTTCTAAAGTGCTCAGGAGAATATTACAGATAAAATGTGTGACAAGTGTTTTGTGGTCAAGAAAGTTGGAGAAACAAAAGATTAAATAAAGTTTATTTTTCTTTAACTGAAGGAACTGCAGGGCCTTACATGTGCTCATATATATTGTGACATGCCAAAGAAGGGTTTATAGCATTCAAAATTTCCAAACTTATTTGAGTGCTGATTCCTTGATACTTTTCATAAAAGCCTTTTATGAAATAAATTTAGGGAAATACTTCTCTTCGGTTTAACTTTTGTCTTAGTTCATTTGGGTTGTTACAAAAAACTACCATAGGTTGGGTGGCTTACCAACCATAGAAATTTTATCTTTCACAGTTTGGAGGCTGGAAAAATCAATGTGTCAAGAGATTAAATGTCTGAAGAGGACCCGCTCCCGTTTCATAAATGACCATCTTTTTGCTGTGTCCTTACACGGTGGAAGGGGTTAGGGAACTCTTTGTGGTCTCTTTCGTAAGGGCACCACTTCTATTGATGAGAGCCTTATGCCCATGACCTAATCAACTCCCAAAGGTCTCATCTCCAAATACTATCACACTGGGTACTAAGATTTTAATATACAAATTTTGGGGGACATAAACATTCAGTCTGTAAAAAATTTTAAGTATAATATTGTTCTTGGCTTTAAATAGGTAATCTATTCTAATAATGCTAACAAAAATGCTATTCTAGTTCATGAAGTTGCTTTAAGTTTTAAAAATCAAGAATGCATATTGCATTTTATTAAATTCATTTTTGTGCCTTTTTTGGAATGATTTTATATAAGTGTGTGTGTGTGTACGTGCGTATACATACTTTGATTTATGTGATCTTTTAATGGATTCTTGAATTTAAATTTAATTTTATTTTACTAGCTTGTGCTTTCTAAGCCTGTCTCTGCATACATAAAAATAATGATACCTCCCTCAAAGACATATTAAAACTAAATGAGAAAATACATATAATGTGTTTAGAACTTTTCTTAGTCTATTTTTATTCTATAATAGAAAATTGCCAACTAAGTAATTTATAAAGAAAATAAATTTATTTCTCACAGTTCTGGAGGCCGAGAAGTCTCCAAGGTGCTATCATCTGGTCAAAGCCTTCTTGCTGTGTCACTCCATAGTAGAGATGGAAGGACAAGACAATATGAGAGAGCAAAAATCTAACTTGCAGTCTCAATCTCTTTTATTATTATCATCCGTCCATTCATGAGGGTGAATCCCTTATGATCCAAACACCTCCCATTATGTCCCACCTCACAATATCATTGCCTTGGGGATTAAATTTCCAACATAAGCTTTTTGGGGAGCACATTCAAACCACAGAAACTTCATTCTTGGAAAATGCAAAACTATTGTTAGGGTGGAAAGTAGCTTTGGCTATGACTTATATCTTTGATAAGTAGTTCTCTAATTTTTTGTACATGAGATGTAATTATTTTAATTTTCTCTTTAAGCCAATAATTATGTAGGTATATATTTACATTTTCATTTTGATTAGTTAAAGCAAATTATTAATTTCCTGCTCTGTGGCACTGTGATTAGCAACTATGGCTTGAATAGCATTTACCTAAGGAACTTAAAATTTCTCTATTACGGAGATTACTATACAACTATATTTTGGATATATATAATTTTTAAGAAATTGGTGTTAAAATATTATCATTTTAAAAAATCACTGTGCTAAATACAGTTGGAAAGGCATTTTTACGTAGGATACTGAATTTAATCTATAGCTATAAATTTAAAATTACTAGTTGAATTATTCTAATCTCGTTAAAAATGATACTTAATTGATTTTGCATTTACCCTCAAAGTTGATTTTGTCTGACATTATCATTCTTGTTTTTTTATTTTATTTGCATGTCTGTTGTCTTCCTTTTTTTGATTACTTGATCTGCAAAAATTTAAGTTCTCCCATTGTAGTTCTGTATCTATCAATTTTTCCCACACTTTTAATAGTTTGAAATTTATTAATATTTGACACTGTTATTTAGCAGTTAAAGGTTTATGACTGTTGTTATCTTTGTTATGGATTATATCTCTTGATCAGAATAAAGTAACACCCAGCTAGTTCTTTAAATCATCATTTATTTGAAAACAAATGTTAACTTTTTTGGGATTATTTTGTCAATTGCCAATTAAAAAAAACCTCACCCCAAAAAACAGTTTAGGCAAAGACAAGTTTACTACCTGCTACTGTAAGGGAGAATACAACCTGTGGGTGGATATTTAGAAAGTTTTGGGGTTTGGTTTAAAGAAAATCTGTAAATGCAGGGACCTAAGAAGAATCGTGCAAAGTCTTTGATATTAATTATGGTTGGTGGGCACAGAAAAATGAGGGTTTTATGGGGGTCTTGATAAATGAACATTTTTTGATAATGGAGAAGTTTGCCAATTTAAGAAATCTGTTTTCTTCAGAAAGAGGCTATTCCCCCTGATGGCTGAGGAGGAGGCAAGTTGAACAGTTTCTCTTTCAAATAAAGGGAGTTTTGTTTTTATTTACTTATATTTTGAACTTTTAGGATCAAGGGTATGAGTGAAGGTTTGTTACATAGTAGCATGTGTCATGGGAGTTTGTTGTTGAGATAAATGATGGAAACTCATGAACACAAAGGTGAAAACAGCAGTGGGGTCTACTTGAAGGTTACAGGTGAAAGGAGGGAGAGGAGCAGAAACAGTAAATGAGTTTTTAAGGACTTCATGAAACAGCTATGTTATTTGAAACTTTATTTTCCTGGGCAAGAATTTATTGGAATAGTAAAAATGTGTTAATGTAGACAATAAGTTCTCAATTCTATTAAATCTGTGGTTGCAGGCTGTTTGTTTTCAATTTGATAAATCTCTGCCTATCTTTTAAAAACATTTTAATGGTACTTTATTTTAGGTAAGTTTCTCGAAAGCAGCATATATTTACATTATGTCTCCATTTAATTTGAGACTATTTATGTTAATAGAGGAATTTAAGCTTTTTGTACCACACTCAAATATTTTATCTTAACTCTATCTCTTTTTCTGTTTTCTTTGCCTTATAAAATGTGACTGTTTTCTTTGGTTTTATCTTCTCCAGTAACTAAAAGCTGTAGTTCTCATTAATATTAATACAATCTGAGGTTTGCAACTCAGATAACCATTCTTAAGTAAATATATGCTATATTTTATATTTCCTTTTACAACGATTGTTTTTGACATTTGCATTCAGCTTTTTACTCCTAACAACAGTTGTTTAACTTTGCTAAACTATTCTCAGGGTACACCATTTGTTTTTATATGACCTGACTTTCTCATTTTTTAAACTCCATTTTGATTAACAATTTGCTATCTTTAGTATGTTGTATAAGATATTTTCAAGAAGGTACAAAGATGCTATGTTTGAGTTCTTTAATATCTGAAGATGTCTTTCTGTTATTTTTAGAGGTGAATGGGATTTTGACTGGGTCTATATCCCTGAAAATTTTATGTATACTGTTTCATTATTTTCCTTATAATTTTGGAGAGAGAATCCACCTGGTTTTAATTCCTTAGTGGTTAATCTGCTTCGTTTTTTCTACCTTTACGTAAGATTTTCTCCTCTTGATAATATAAATGATGAAAAAACTTAGCTGAATAGTTCAAAACAGTGATTTCTTTTAATTATTTTTCTTAGTTCACCTTATATTTTTCAATTATGTCCTGGTTGCTACTTTGATTCCAAATTTTTTGGAAGTGCCCATAATTGTTGGGGTGATTTTAATTCTCTCTCTACATCAAATGTATATCATTTTCATTTTATTTCTTCATTAGCAGTAATGCTCTTTAAAAAGTGTTATGCAAATTTTGTATTCAGCTGTTATAACTTTGGTTTCCTTTGAAACCTTACTTTGATATTCCTTTAAATCTTACTTTGTTGTCTTTGTGTTTCATCTAACTGTTCTTTCATTTTATTGTTTTATTTTTCTTAGACTCCTTGGCCTTGATGGCTACATTTTGTTTCAAGCTCCTGAAGATACCATAATATTTTCCAAAATTTTATCTTGGTTCCTCAACTAAATTACGTTTAGAGCTTTGCCCATTCTGAGTCTTCAGTATAATTTTTTCTTTCTCTTACCTCTTTGTTAACTTTTGAAACCACTCTGCCCTAGTAATCATTTTCTTATGCAGAAAGAAATGTAAGGACCTCAGCATGCCAACTTGTATGTGGCTTATTTTGGATTCACTAAATATTTGGGTGGCTATTAAAAATGCTTCTTGGAGGTATCTATCTTGGCCCCTTTCTTACTTTGATTCTTGGTTTTATGACACTTTGAAACAATGGAGTTTCTTAGTGTTTCTCAACAGCAGCAATCATCGGAATCAATTATAAAACTTTAAAAACTAGATATTTCTTATTGAATTTATATTTGCATTTAAAATTGGCACTGTGTTATAAATGAACAGTAAAATTTATTATAATATTAAAAATTCTAATTTTCTTTACATAGAATGATGTTGAATAAGAAATACCAGATGCAAGAGAAAGCAATCATTAAAGAAAGGAAAAAAATTATATTTCAGTATTTTTAACAGTATTTCCCTACCCCCGCTTTTTAAATAAGAAACTCCACATTTTCAGTTTGCACTGGATCCTGCAAAGTATGTGACTGACCCTGATTTTAAGAACCAAAGAGCTACTGCTCATCTTCCTTATTTCTCACACACACACACACACACACACACACACCACACATACACTCAAAACACACACAGAACACACACAACACAGACACACACACATGCACACCCCCCCATACAACACACACAACATACAACACACACACACACACACACACACATACATATGCACAGGTATGTATGTATATGTATTTGTGACAGACTTAGTGAGTTATTTTTTTTAATTGACAGGAAACAAGCAGAACGCTTGTGTGAGGGGTCAGAGAAAGGGGAAGCAATACCATGATGAACATCTTCTCCTTTACTCTCTGCTTCAGTCACACTGCCCAGTTTTAATTTCCTTTTATCAGTAGGTTTCCAATTTTTTGGTTTCAGATCTCCTTTTCTTCATTATCAAGGATGCCAATGAGCTCTTGTTCTTGTGTGTTATATTTATTGTTGCTTACAATAATTGGAAATGAAAATTTAAAACTTTAAAAAAAATGTTCATTTATTAATGTATTAAGAATAACATTATTGGGTTATTATGTATTAAGAGACCAATAATAATAAAATTTAACTATATATTGCCACATAAGAAAATTAGTAAAAAGAGTAGCTCTGTTTTACTTTCTGCAAACTTCTTTGTCTGGCTTAATAGAACACAGCTGGATTCTCATATCTGCTCCCATATTTAATTTGTTGCAGTATTACATATCATGTTGCCCCTGGAAAACTCTACAGTATACCTTTAAGAGAATCATAGTGAAAAAGTGAAAGCAACACCTTATGTTATTATGACTGTCCTTTTGACTGTTTTCATAGGGGTCCTGACTACATTTTGAAAACTGTTACCTAATATGCTTCCTCTTGCCACAGGGCCTTTTCATATGCTCTTATTTTGAGAACGATTTTTTCTTTTCTCCCAATTTTTCTTCTTTTCTCAGTTTGAAGATCACTTACCTATGTAAGCCTCTATGACTCCCTCTAAAAGGTGATATGCTGTTACTGTAGGCCTTCATACTTCTGGGTACCTTCTGCTTAAATCATTTGTCATAGTTCTATATATATCTGTGTAATTATTTTTCTGTCTTTCTCACAGGACTAAAAATTTCAAAAGAATAAGACTGTGCCTCACCATTGCATCTCCATGATGTAGCATAGCATATGGTTTATATTGACATCCAGAAATTGCTGAATAAGTAAATAGATTAATAGTCTCAATAATGTAGTAGAGTTTCCTTTGATCCTGCATTAATACATTATCAATATTAATCAATAGGACCTTTGTTTTCTCTCAAGAACAGGAGATAGAAAATTATAACCATTATTCTTTCTGTTTCACAACAAAATAAGAAGAAAGAAAGTGATCAAGTTAAAGTATGAAATATTTGAGTTACAAAAGAATTTCTTTTTTAAAAAATTTAAATTGAATTTTTGTTTTTATTTTTATTTTTTGTTTTACTTTAAATTCTGGGATACATGTGCAGAACGTGCAGGTTTGTTACATAGGTATACATGTTCCATGGTGGTTTGCTGTACCTATCAACCTGTCATCTAGGTTTTAAGCCGTGCATGCATTAGGTATTTGTCCTAATGCTCTCCCTCTCCTTGCCCCCATCACACAGGTCTCAGTGTATGATGGTCTCCTCCCTGTGATGTTCCCCTCCTATGTGTTCTCATTGTTCAACTCCCACTTATGAGTGAGAATATAGGGTGTTTGGTTTTCTGTTACTGTGTTAGTTTGCTGAGAATGATGGCTTCCAGCCTCATCCATGCCCCTGCAAAGGACGTGAACTCATTCTAAAAAAGAATTTCTGGATATTTAGTTTTTACTTTAAACCAAAATTTTGAGATGACAATTAATAGCTGGTCAGCTGGTAGTCATTCAAATATTTTAGCGACCAAATGTGAAGTATTTGGCTCCCTCTAGGTAACAGAAACTACCAGCTAATAGGTGGACTATCACCTTGACATCCAGGTGACTGATGAGATAATTTAACATCTGCATCTTTTAGTGTTGAGTAGAACCTGTGCATTAGACAGAAGGATCAGTAAAAATATCTTGTTATGAGGCTTTCTATTAAAAATGTTAGGAAGATAATTTCAGTAATTTTTAAGTTTCTTGAAATCTTATGGGTATATAAAAATGTCACTTTTTAAGGCCGGGCATGATAGCTCACACCTATAATCCCAGCACTTTGGGAGGCCAAGGTGGGAAGATCACCTGAGATCAGGAGTTCTGTATCAGCCTGGCCAACATGGTGAAACCCCAACTCTGAAAATACAAAATTAGCAGGGAGTGGTGGTGTGTACCAGCTGCTTGGGAGGTTGAGGCAGGAAAATTGCTTGAACCCAGGAACTGGAGGTCGCAGTGAGTCGAGATTGTGTCATCACATTCCAGCCTGGGTGACAAGAGCCAGACTCCATAAAAAAAAAAAGTCATGTTTTTAATACTAAAAAAACTAAGAAAGATTATATGTATAATCAGTGGAATGTATGGATTTTTGAATTAAGGGTAAAATTCTGTATTGGTTTTAGGGGGTAGTGGGGTTCTGGCTTGTTGATGTTTGGTGGAGTCTATGATTACTTAGACGGCAAGATCCGGGTCTACCTCATTTCCATTCCTGATCCCTAGTCCAGTGCTTGGACAAATGGAGGTACTTTATGTGAATGAATAAGTTGGTTCCTCCAACAAACTTCTTTTTTTCTCCACTTAATTTTCCAATAACTGAACTAGACTGAATTATTTGTTGTATTCATGTTGTTTGAGTAACCTTGGTTGTTTAACATTAGGTTTGCAATTTATTTAATGTTTAGGATTATACTTATACGGATAGTCCTGTTTTCTTGTTTTTCTATTAGAGATGGAGGGAAAGTTCATCTTTGTGGCTAACTAGAAATTACTAATGCTGTCTGTTGGAGATTTCAAGGACATTTTCATTTTTATGTTCCACCAGTTATTATACCAATCCAGCAGGCAGTCATATCTTTTGCCCCTTCAGGTATGAAATGGCAGCTGCTGTAGAGACACAGCTTGGTCACTGTTCACACAGTGGAGGAGAAGCTAATCACCCTTTGAAAACAATTGGCTGACATTTGACCAGAGAGTTAATTAAAGAGAAACTGTTGAGACAAGGATTATAATTGTTTTTAAAAAGTTTGTCTGTATGACTTAGAGTTCACATCATTAAGAATAAGAACAAAAAGTTAAATTTCCTAAATTCTAATAAATTCTGTTTACTTAACTTTTAAGATTGGCTTAATTTAAAATTACTTCGTTTTCTCTGCTTTTAATGCACTCTGATTGGAAAATGATATTAGACTGTTCAGTGTCATTTGCCTCTTTTACAATTGCAAGAGTACTTTTTCTTTTTTAAGTTTTAGCTTTTCATGCTTCTTTAGAATGAATTCTTTTTCCCAAGGCCTAATATCCAAAGTCACTGGATAAAAGACACTATAAAATCTTTCCTGGGCTTTAAGTCTTTGTAATTTTAAACCCATTGACTAATTTAGTGCCATTGAGCTCTCAATCTTCAGAGGGACTTCTTTTCATTTAATGGTCTTACTTTCATTGAGATAAAGACATCTATTTTTAAAACACCTTTAATGCCAAATGAAATTGAAATTATTAATTGAATTGTTCTGTGTTTCCCTGTGCAGAGGATTTTCCAATCCTATACCCAGTCATTTGTGTGCATAGAAAGGAACAGAAAGGAGGTTAGTGGGAATGATCTACATTTTGGAATTAATGTATGCTTTTTGGAAATAGGGTAGCTATAATTTCAAGGTCAGCCTGTGGACAAATAATATTTTTACAACAATATGTTTCCTGTACACAAAATGCATATATTCATAATACTATTATCTCATTTGATTTTGCAGAGAGAAGAGTGTCATGTAATATAGTGTGGTAGATCTTTGTCTCCAGGTCAGTCTTCCAAAGTTCAGATCTCAACACCATACTTTTTTAGCCAAATGACTTGGCATGAGTTGCTTAGCCTTATTTTTCTTATATCTAATATGATGATAATATAATAATAATAAAAATAACAATAATAATGCCTGCCTCATAGGATGTTGTGAAATTTCAGTGAATTGTTTTAAGAATTAAGTAAATGCTTAGAACAGGCCTGGTCCAAATTTAGAACTATCAATTATCATCATCATAACTATTGCCATTATCATTTAAGAATTCAGGCTGATAGATGCCCATCAACAGTGGATTGGATAAATAAAATATGGTGCATATATACCATGGGATGCTATCCAGCCATAAAAAAGAACAAAATCATGTCATTTGCAGCAACACAGATGCAGCTGGAGGACATTATTCCAAACGAATTAATGCAGGAACAGAAATCCAAGTACTGCGTGTTCTTACTTGCAAGTGGGGGCTAAACATTAGATACACATGGACACAAAGATAGGAACAATAGATACTAGGGACTCTAAAAGTGGAGAGAGAGGGAGGGAGGAAAGGGCAGTAAAACTATTGAGTACCATGCTCAGTACTTGGGAGATGGGGTCAATTGTACCCCAAATGTCAACATCACAGAATATATCTATGTAACAAACCTGAACATGTACCCCCTAAATCTATAAAACATTGAAATTATTTTATAAAAGAATTCATGTTGAATGAACCTATACATGTACTCCCTGAATCTAAAAAATAAAATAATTTAGTTTGGAATGTGACCACAGCTACAGTTCTTAAACCTCAAATCTCTATATGGTTGAGATAGAGACTGATGGCTACTCACTCCAGTATAAATCAATAGCAGGATGCTGTTAGCAAAGTACCTAACCAGGAGGGTAAATTGTGAGGCATAAGCCAGTCAGGGCTCTCCCTTTTCCATTTGTTGGTCATCAGTTTATATGACCCAGTTTTAGCCAAGTGAGATGTAAAAGGAAATTTTATGGGGATCTTCTTGGAAGTATATATATTTTTCTCTTTTGAATGATAGAGCTCATTTGTCCTCTTCTTTCTTTCCTGCTTTGGATGTTGTCATATGAAGATATGATGGTTAGTGGTGTGGCAGCCATCTTGTGACCATGAGGCTACAAGCCTAAGGCAAATTCCCATATTCTGAGAGTGAATGAATAGAAAGAGAAAAAGAAACTTGATGATAATTTTGAATATGGGACCATCTCTAAATTTTTTTAACAATAACTATGCTTAAAGTTCACTATTAGTAGAATTTTCTTAATTGTAGCTGAAAACATCTTAACGGATACTTCAACCATGCATTCTTTTGGTTGCAAGGGACAAAAGCCCAACTCAAACTAGGGAATTTATTCAGGCATTGTGAGTAGCTCATGCAGTCAAAGAAATTGGAATTGGAACACAATGGCCCTAAGGACCTGAGATATGGAGAGTAGGTTCTTGAACACCGCTGCACACTCTCCCTCTCCATCTTTCCTCTCTGCCTTTTTCTGTGTCAACCTCATTTATTCCTATTGAAGATGAACTTTCTCCTGGTGGTATGGGTGTTCAATTGAAAAAAAAAAAAAAGAAAACAAATCTCAACAAAAACAGAAGAATCTCTCTTAGCTCCTGTTTAACATAAAGATAGGAAAGATTGCTAATTTGATTCTCATACCAATTGCTTCAGTGAGAGGAGGAGATTGGATCTGCACTGCTTTGACCAGGAGAGTAGGCTCTTTCTGGTAAACCAATTGGGAGAATACCTATACAGTGGGTGTATAATTTCTGTAGGACAGGCAGCCATTCCTCCTAATTTCTAGTATACATATTGAATAGATGTGAAAAATATTTCCTTATGACCATTCAGATCATGATTTAAATTAGTTTTGATGCTTCTCCTACTATAATCACTTTTTATTTCTATAGGCTAGTTTGAACCTGTGTGTCTGTGACCAAAAGAGACTCAGAACCTGAAGTATTGTGAAAGAATGCCCTTCTGAATTTACCAGTGTATCTTACATTCTCATTTCATAGCGGCTGCTTCCTCTGTGGGCTACACAAACTGGGACTTGAAATGGGGTAACAGTCACGTTATGTATCAAAACTTCTTGGGCTCTAGGCAGAGCCCACCAAGGTCAGGTTTGAGCTCCCTACAAAGAATTCTCCCTCTTTATCTCGTGTGTTTCTGGGAGGCCTTTCATAAATGTTCAAGAGAAACTCACAGCATTCTCTGAGCACCAGTTCCTGCTGAACACGGCTGCTGGTGTCTCTGTGCCTGCTGGAGGACCTCAGTGCTGCTGGACTATGCTCCCACCACTAAGAATGCTGTCTCTGAAACACTGCTGATTCCCTGCTCATAGCAGCTCCTTCTTTGTCTCTCACCACTGCCACTGCCACATGTATGCTGAAGGCTCTGAGCTACCAATGTTACCCAGTGACTCATGGAAATTGGAGCTGCCTCTGTTCCCTTCTGCACTATGCTGTTAAGAACTTTTTCAAACCTCAATATCTTGCAGAAGTTTTAATGACAGAGTTGGGTCTTCTTATTTCTTACTGTGTAATCTGCCCCTTTCTCTTCACAGCCCCACTGCATGGCAGCTAGCCTTGAAGACCATGTGTGAGGCTGCACCAGGACAAGGCATATGACAAAGACTAGAATCCTCTCCCTCCACTTCCCACAAGAAGGATTTGCTGATTAGCCTAGCTTGTCCTCTTGACATTTTTCCTCTTGGCCTGAGTTATTTCCCAGGAGGTTCTTTAGTTTTGAATAAATGCGGATTTCTGTCTTGCTTATTCCACCCACCAATTCACCCTGAATGCTCAGACTTGTCTGATCGGAGAGCTGTGTAACACTAGGCCTGTTGAAAGGATAGATACCACTTCAGAAAAGGGAGACCTCCATAGGATTCTCAACTCTTTATTTTGTCAAGTATGGCATTAAAAAAGGTAGCCAAAAATAATCTTACTACTACTATTTATTATTTCCATTATTTCATAAATAAAAGATATTTTCAAACCAAAAATTAGAAGTCAGGATGACATTGTTTAAAGAAAACATTTTATTTTTCAAAGACATTCAATTGACATGTTATACCTATGGACACAAAAATTTAGCAGTAACTAAACCAGACTGCACATCATAATATACATATATTCACATAGTTTTCAGACATAATCTCTAGTGATGTTGGTTCAGGATTGGGGATCTATAAACAGTATTTACAAAGCTCTCCAGGTGATCAGTCAGATTAGTATCTGGACTTTTTTTTCTTTTCTTTTCCTTTTCTTTCCATAAAGTAGTGAGAAAATCAATTGCAGATCAGTAATGGTCTATAGCCTGGCTCTTGGGACCCAGCTGCCTCAAATGAAATCTGGAACTCTAGTTATGTACGATTTCCCTGAGATGCCCATATGCTTTCTTTCTTCACTAGAGGAAGAAGCTAGTGGTAAAATGTTACACATAGGAAAATTATGTGACATTGATCCAGGTCAAGCATGACATGTGAACATTTGATGATGAAGGCCTGTCAATTGGCAGTGACTGCTAGAATGTTATGCTGAAATTGATGCAAAGGATGAGTCCAAGCACAGAAGCAACAAATGTCATTATTGAGTAGCAGTGTCTCTTGCAGAGTAGATGAGGGGTGTAGTGGTGTATTTGCCATTTTTAATCTGGTTCCATGTAGATATACACATAACAGTTGAGAAAATATGAGTGGTTTTAAGTGATCGATCATTCTCTTCATTATAGTACAATAATAGTCAATTTGCAACTGTAGTAAAATAATGCCTGAAAGTTTGTCATCTCAAGAGTCTTTGTGCATTACGAAGTCATTCAGTCTATATCCAAGTTCCAATTAATGCATTTAAATTGAGGCTATATTATTGTGTCACATCTGTGTGGCCGTAAAGGTACCTTACAGTTTATTGAATGCACATTTTATTGGATATCTGTTATATGACAGTGCCTCACAGTGAGGTTAGGGAGAAAGTATAGCGTTCTTACCTGCCTAGAACTTAATCTACTGGGGGAAGTACATATCTAAATAAATGATAATTATAAAACAAGGCACAGAAACAGAGAAGGAAAAGATTAACTCTGACTTTTAAGTGAAGAAGAAAGAGAAATAGTGTATTTTAGTTGAAAACTTGATAGAAATTAAGAGTAAGTTGTTTCAAAGAAAAAGCTTTGTAGAACCCAGGATGGGTTGATGAGTATGATCACTGAATATTTATTTCAGTAAGACAACATATAACTTTATTTATAGGTGTTTCATGGTGTTTACTTATATTTGACTAACATATATGTATCTAGAACCCTTCCACTAAATACATTATAAAGTGACAAGACAACAATGAAAATAAGACTTTAGGAGAACGGCCAGAATATCCAGACTTTAATCTTAGAACCTCTATGTGTTAGCTGTGTGACCTTGGCAATTTAATTTTGAACAATCCTTTCTAATTTCTAATCTGCAAAATGAAGTTAATATTACCAATTACCACATTACATTGCTGTGAATATTAAATGAGGTAATGAATGTAAAAGTGCTTAGCACAGAGCCTGGCACTTAGTAAATGCTCAATAAGTGTTAACTATTACTAATATTACGTGTCTTTGAATTCTAATTATCTACCTGGATCACAGTAGACAAAGAGTTAGCATTTGTTGTTTTGTGTTGAAATTCAGGATTTTTATCTTCTTTTCCTGATCAGTTCATCCTGGAATGTGTGCTGTGTGCCTGACACCACTCACACTCACTCTCATTCCCAGCAAATTCCTTACAATCTTGTCTTCTGAGTCCATTTCTATAACTCTTCAGTTCTTTCTAACTCCCTTCCCATGGTATTTTAGACAGAATGGAGTATGAAGCTTTACTAAAATAGCTTAACCCTAACAGCTTGATCACTAGAAAGGAGCAGTGATTGTGAATTTACTGGGGAGGCTAAATGACACATGCAGTATTTATATAATATGAGACCAAATACCTCTGAATAGGACAGTGTGTGCTATCACTGTATTAGTCTATTTTCACACTGCTATAAAGAAATACCTGAGACTGGGTAATATAAAGGAAGAGGTTTAATTGACTCACAGTTCTGCATGACCTGTGGAGGACTCAGGAAACTTACAATTGTGGCAGAAGGCAAAGGGGAGGTAAGCTCGTACCTTCCCCTCACCTGCTGGCAGGAAAGGGAAAGAGTGAGCCTGTGTAGGAGGAAATGTCACACACTTATAAAATCACAAGATCTCATGAGAGTTGACTCACTATCATGAAAATAGCATGGGAGAAACCACCCCCATAATCCAATCATGTCCTTCCCTCAACATGTGTGGATTACAGGTCTTTTGCTCAACAACTGGGGATTACAATTTGAGATGAGATTTGGGTGGGGACACAGAGCCAAAGCATATCAATCACATAATACTATGTGTTCTCTTTATGATACTTAAGACAATTTTAAGTAACTTTGCTTTCTATTTATCTCCACTATTAGGAATAAATTCTAAGAGTAAATTTATACTCTTAGGAAGTGAAATACATAAAAGAATATATTGTATTTTTTTTGTTCTTCATTATTTCTGTAACATCTAGCAAAGTGACCTTTTGCATAGTGAGTACTCAATACATACTTGTTAAAGGAAAGAAAAATAAACAAGTTGTGAAATGGACTTTATGACTGTTTTTCATGGGGAGGTTATGATTATATTGAAGTAATGTGAATCAAAGTACTTCTTTGAATATCTGGATTTTTTTTTGTTTGGCAAGTGTCTGTGTGTGTGTGTGTGTGTGTGTGTGTGTGTAAGAGAGAGAGAGAGATATCCAGGGATCACTTCCCATTGAAGAAATCTCTGAATTTCTGAAGACCAGTTTTATAAATGACAATATCACCAGGTCAAAGCTTATTTTAAAACTCTTAGTGTTTCTGGAATGTAATTTTGAGTTAAGTGAAAGCATCATATAAAGTATAAAGCTATATCAAATTAATACCATATATTCCTGAAGTCTTATATCTTATCCAGATTTATATGCCAATGATTCCACATTTGGTACATCGTATTGCTATATACTTTTAGTGCTATCTGACTTCATCTATATTAATGTGTTAGATAAAAAATAAACCAAAAAATAATAAGATATTATTCATATTAAACATTGTAGCACCACTCTTTTTAACCTAAATCTTGGGAGTAAAGGTTCTTACAGGAAAGATATCTAAGCTTTTCAAATTATATCTATAAACAGAACAGGAGCCTCAAATAGCATTTATCTCTAAGTCTGAGTTATAGCTTACTTCATTGCTACCTAAACACCAAATTTTCCACTGTAGATGTAGGACATATGCTCTTTCAGCTCAGTCTGCCATGGAGCTCAAGTGTGGCACATTTACACTGGCAGCTTCTTGGGGAGAAAAAGATAGCATGGGGAATAGTGAAATCTCCCGGTAGAGGAGGTTCGTGATAGAAATGTTGAGGGGCTCAGCTTTCAGAAAGTAATAATTCCCTTAATTTTTTTAGAAAAAGGACATACAAGCATAGCAACGTGTGGTAAATCAGCATCTCTGCCTCTTTACCAGCATTTATGATCAGCATTAATGGCGGCAACTGTCGTGGGGATTATGGCTGCTTTATTTCAAGGGAGTCTAAGATGCAGAGCATAGCACAAGTATTTTATAAACATGTATTTTTATAGTCAGCTATTTGGGTTTGCAGCGATGACAAATGATTCCTAGGGGGGCTTAAAGAGGGAGAGGGGTGGAATGAAGGCGGAAAGGAGGTGGGGAAAACAGTTGCATTTATTTGATGTAGAAATTTGGATGTTAGTTATAGTCCACATTGCTGTAAGCTATTTTGAGATAGCCCAAGTTGCCAAAATTATTATATTGATCAACTGCCCTGGGATTGAAAAAGACACATTCTGACCAGGGCCATGTGACTTTTAGTTCCCATTACAAATCAGTATGGGCCTCCAGAGTGTAATTGGTTTAACTATGTTTGTGATTATTTTGTGAAAGATAAAATCCCCTATCTGACACTTCCCAGAACTTCAAGCTCTTATATGAGGTTTACAAAGTCATAGAAAGGAGATAATCTTTTTTCTAGTGTATTCTATATGTCTGATAAGGCAAGCTAATGTATATAGCTATGGCCCAAAAGGCACCCAAAGCAAACTGTGTTCCTATTGAATAGTCACAGTGCCATTAGATAAAAAGGAAGCTTTCAGACAGCTTCTGACTTAAAAACATTTTATAGATGGATCCAGATGTAAAAAGAAAGCATAAACATTTCTGTCCTGTTCTTATCTTGTCTCACTATTAGACTTGCAGCTACAGAAGCCGTTATGATAATGTGAGAGTTTAGATAATTTGTTGGTGCAGAAACTGAGGGAAAAAAAACTGCACCGAGGACCTGACCCTCAGGCTTATATAGCTTTTTTCCTTGAGACGTGTCTCACTCCCATCACCTAGGCTGGAGTGCAGTGATCTCAGCTCACCACAGCCTCAACTTCCTGGGCTTAAGCAGTCCTCCAATTTGAGCCTCCTGAGTGGTGGGATTACAGGTGTGCACCACCACACCTGGCTAATTTGTTTATATAGAGACGTGTCTCCCCATTTTTCCCAAGCCAATCTCAAACTCCTGGGCTCAAGTGATCCAGTTTTCTTGACCTCCGAAAGTTCTGGAATTATAGGCATGAGTCACTGTGCCCAGTTATATAGCCATCTTTATAGTAAACTCTTGGCCTTAAAAACTTTTGTTGTTTTTTTTTTTTCACTCCCATGTCACCTGAATATTTCTTTTGTTCATTCATTCATTTATTTATTTATTCATTCATTAACAAATATTTAGTATTTTGTGTGCCAAGAGGTCTACTAGATTTTGGGGTATACATGAGGGAATGAGATAGAAGCAGTTTCTGTTCCCACATAATTCAGGTGGAGGTGTCATAACTGGACGGACAAGGGGAGCAAAGTGCTGGAAAAACACATGGCAGGAACAACTCACTCAGTCTAGAGAGATCAGAGAGGGCTTCCAAGATGCAGCATCTTCTTAACTAGTGACTAAAGAATGAATAGGAGTTAAATTTCACATCAAATGGCTTTCATAAGATAATGTATATGAAATAACTTGTAAATTAAAAAGCGTTATGAAGAAAGTGTATTTTATTATTGGTCTTCTTGTAATCAGGTAATCTTAAAATAGTAATATACAGGGATACATACTGTGGTAGTAATATTGTTATTGGGGTAGAAAGCATCTCATTTGCAGCTACGTTATTTTCCACATTGAGGTACAAGACATAATTTCTACAACTAGCCTTCTGTAATCCTTTGAAAACCTGGCTTACTTAAATTTGGAGATACAGCTGGCTAGACTTTTACCATTAAGAGCGGCTAGAGGGATAAACAGCTTCTGTACTGGAGTGGAGTCAAGGATATTACCAAGAATGACCATTGCTTGGCTGCTGCTGATCCTGAGGTGCGTGATTTTAGTGTGATAGGGAGTCAGGAAACCTGGGTTATTGTTCTGACGTATCAATTAAATAGGCAAATGGCTAAAACAAATCACTTAATTATTTCATTTGGTCACATTTTCCTCATCTGTGAAACGGTGATCTTTAAAGGACTAAACAGCCTCTGATTAATGTTCCAGGGCAACTTTTTGCTATATTCATTCATTAACAAATATTTAGTATTTTGCGTGCCAAGAACTCTACTAGATTTTGGGGTATATGTGAGTGAATGAGATAGAAACGGTTTCAGTTCCCACAGAATTCAGGTCCCCAAATCATTTGCTGGCCACTTGTTTTCTTGATTTCCTGTTGAGAAACAAGGAGAGGAGGCTGGGCACGGTGGCTCACACTTGTAATACCAGCACTTTGGGAGACTGAAGTAGGCGGATCACGAAGTCAGGAGTTCGAGACCAGCTTGGCCAACATGGTGAAACTCTATCTCTACTAAAAATGCAAAAATTAGCCGGGAGTGGTGGTGCGCATCTATAATCCCAGCTACTCAGGAGACTGAGGCAGGAGAATTGCTTGAATCTCAGAGGGGGTTGTTGCAGTGAGTGAGATTGCGCCACTGCACTCCAGCCTGTGTGACAGAACAAGACTCCTCTGTCTCGAGAAAAAATAAAAAAGAGAAAAACAGGGAGAGGATAAGAAACAGAAATAGAATATAGTGTATTAAGAACATATTCAAGTATATATGTGCACCAGTGTGTATAAATGTGGACTGTCAAATTGCTAAGTTACAAATATCTTCAGAAGGAAAAATGTTCTAAAAAATATCAATGTATCATTTTCCCTCTTTTACATATTTATTTGAACTAATTTCTTTTGTCCCAGATGCAGGTAAGATTATTTTCAGAAGGAACTAATATGTAGCATATGTGGGAATATATGTGAACTGAGGCTTATATAATACAAGACTGGTGAATTTAATGTGTAGCAATGTTGATGTATATCAGTCAGAAAATAAGATCACAAATACTTTATATAGTGGAAAACAATGGTAGGTAAATGTTGATGGACATTTTAGCTATTCAATGAGAATGAGGTTGTTCCAATGTTCTATTTGCATAATTCAGGGCTTTCTCCTTGAACTTAGACTATTGGTCTACTTTTTCACTTATAAAACTATCTCAGATAATAGCAGCACCACAGACAATAAATACACATAAGCCTTAAAAGAAAACAAAAGAAATCTGTTGTTCATATTTTATCAACTATAGATATATTCACAAATGCTGAAACAATATATACATATTTCCTTTTTTAAGAGAGAAAGTCTTGCTATATTGCCAGACTGGTCTTAAACTGTGGCCTCAAGAGACCCTGACACGTAGCTGGGACTACCACTTGTGCCACCTCACCTGACTCTTAAAACAATAACTTTGACAATATGTTCTTTTCTGAAATTTAATGGTGACTTTGTTCCCCATCTGCCTTCTTGTGTGTCTACAGTCATCACTTTCAGTTTAGAAGACAGAGGAACATGTGAGAGAACACTCCAAGACAGATGCCTAACCAATGAGCCAACACAAAGAAGATTTGTGTAACATTTTCCTTATGAAAGCTGATTTCTGGGCTTTATCTGTCCTGGCAAAGAGAATCAGACTGCTGGATGACATTTATTTTTATTAAAATTGAGCAAACAGCATTCATAAGTTGATGCATATGCTGCTGATGCATCCGTGTAAAACAAATAAACAGTAAGTCAGAGAACAGGCTGTAAAAGCAACAGCAAAAAGTCCTTCATGCCCCTTATTTTCCTATGGCAATCAAACAACAAGCTGATGCCAACTGTCGTCTCTCTGGATTTATGAAAATCTTGAGGGGAGGAAAGAAATCACACATTTTCCCCTCTTCGCTTACTCTTGTGCTAGTACTGTCAACATTTGCTTTTGATTCTTTATTATTGATCCTATTTTTATTACTTTTTACCATTGGCAAAGAATATTATAAATACTGAGAATATAAATTAAATAGGTACTTGTATATTGTTTTGATAATATAGAGCTTCTTTTTGCCATTCATTTTTTAGTGGAGAAAAATAAGATGTTCTTGTTTACTGACTATTATGCCTTAAACCACACACACACACACTCACATACACATCCCGGGAAACAGAACATTAAACTAGGATTCAGGATACCAGGATTCCAGGCTCAGTGTTGCCTTTCAGTATAAGTGTACCCAAGGTGAATATCATACTAGGCTGCCTGATCTGTGTTTTTTAGAAGTTGATGGCTCACTGTTGCATCCTTCTGCAGAAACTTTCCTGTTTAGGCCAAAGAATTCCTCCTTGCCTTAGCTGTTGATCCTTTTTTTTGGGGGGAAGGCCTAATCTATGCCAGGTCAGTGGAAGTGGGTACAAACACGCTTTAAAGGGTGGTGACTGCCTTCCTCTTCCAGAGGGCTCTGTTTACGCTTGCCTTTGTGTTCCTTTACAAAAACTCTCTTTATTTGCTGTCTAATTGTATCACTTCTAAAACATTTAACTCGGCTTCTATTACTTTCATGAAGTTTTTTTTTTTTAATTTGAATTTTATTTTAAGTTCAGGGGTACAAGCGTAGGTTTGCTATATAGGTAAACTTGTGTCATAGGAGTTTGTCAGAGTGATTTGTCACTTTGGTATTAAGCCTAGTCTCATTATTTTTCCTGATTCTCTTCCTCCTTTCACCCTCCACCCTCCAAAAGGCCCCAGTGTCTGTTATTCCCCTCTACGTGTCCATGTGTTCTTATCATTTAGCTCCTACTTATAAATGAGAACATGTGACATCTAGTTTTCTGCTCCTGCATTAGTTTGCTAAGGATAATGTCCTCCAGCTCCATCCATGTTTCTGCAAAGGATACGATCTTGTTCTTTTTTGTGGCTGCATAGTATTCTGTGGATTATATATACCACATTTCCTTTATCCAGTCTACCATTGATGGTCATTTAGGTTGATTCCCTGTCTTTGCTATTGTGAATAGTGCTGCAGTGAACATGCATGTGCATGTCTTTATGATAGAATGATTTATATTCCTTTAGATATATACCCAGTAATGGTATTGCTGGGTGAAATAGTATTTCTGCTTTTAGGTCTTTGAGGAATCACCCTACTGTATTCCACAATGGTTGAACTAATTCACACTCCCACCAACAGTATAGTAGCATTCCTTTTTCTCCACAATCTTGCCAGCACCTGTTATTTTTTGACTTTTTGTAATAGCCATTCTCACTGGCATGAGGTGGTATCTCATTGTGGTTTTGATTTGCATTTCTTTAATGATAAGTGATGGTCAACACTTTTTCATATGATTGTTGGCCACATATACATCTTCTTTTGAAAAGTTTCTGTTTACATTCTTTGCCTACTTTTTAATGGAGTCATTTGTTTTTTTTCTTATAAATTTGTTTAAGTTCTTTATAGATATTTAGACCTTTTGTTAGCTGTGTGTTTTGCAAAAATTTCTCCCATTATGTAGGTTCTCTGTTCACTCTGTTGATAGTTTACTTTGCTGTGCAGAAGCTCTTTAGTTTAATTAGATTCCATTTGTTAATTTTTACTTTCGTTGCAATTGCTTTTGGTGTCTTTGTCATAAAATCTTCTTGTGTTTGTGTTTCTATGTCCAGAATAGTATTGTCTAGGTTGTCTTCCAGGGTTTTTATACTTTTGGGTTTTACATTTAAGTCTTTAATCCATTTTGAGTTAATTTTTGTATATGCTGTAAGGAAGGGGTGTCCAGTTTCAGTTTTATGCATATGGCTGCTCAGTTATCCCAGAACCATTTATTGAATAGGGAATCCTTTTCCCATTGCTTGTTTTTGTCAGGTGTGTAGAAGATCAGATCATTTTAGATGTGTGGCCTTATTTCTGGATTCTCTATTCTGTTCCATTGATCTATGTGTCTGTTTTTGCTCCAGTAGTACCATGCTGTTTTGGTTACTATAGCACTGTAGTATAGAAGTTTTCTTTGACAACTCTAGCACACACAGATTTCTTACTTCCTTTTTTATGTATAGTATCCAATTGCCTACATTTGTTTAAATACTTTTCAATATACAGAGTATCTTCACATATCTACCCTGATTGAAATTTTAAAGCCACTCCCTGGTTTGGTAAAAACAAGAATCATTATTTTTTATTCCCACTTTACAGTAGAGAAGCCCAGAGGTGAGAAGGAATGAGTAATTTGCCCAGGTCATCTTGCTGCTTATGACAGGCCTAGGATTCAAATCTGTGTGTGATAGTTCCACACTCAGTGTTCTTGCTTCTTAACAGTGCTGCCTTCAGAGAATGCATGTATTGTTGTGTCACCTATTTAAATTATATATACGACAGTGTTGATTTGGGCTTCTTGTTTGTCACTGTAAAATTTCCCCTCTGTATCCAAAAGAGGTAGTTAGACCTTCATGTTCTTTCACTCACGGTTTTGCTGAGAATATTTCTGGTTTAGGAGAAACATTTGTTGGGTACCTGGAACATACCTTCACCCTGGTTTTCAAAAGCACAGAGGGTCTGCAGGAAGGAATAATGGGTATAATGTCTACATTATTTGGGTGATAGACACACTACATGGCAGACTTCACCATTATGCAATATAGTCATGTAACAAAATTGTATTGGTACCCCTTAAATTCATACAAATTAAGACAAAACTTTTTGTGAGGTATATTCAGAAAATCCATCCCCGGACTCTCTTTCCTGTTTCCCCTCTATCACTATGAATAAACATATCTAATAAGTTTTTATTTTATTTTTATAAATCTAACAAATAAACACACATATTCTCACATAAAGGAAAAAATATCCATTCTCTTTTGCACTTTTTTTTTCACATAATGCATCTAGGAGATAATTTTATATTAACATATAGGAATCTGTTTTATTCTTGTTTTTATTGCATAGTATTCTATTGTGTGAATGCATTCATTTATTGAACTGGTTCCTTGCTGATAGATATTTTGGTTATTTGTAAACTATTGCTATTATACATATTTTTACAATAAATCTTATTCACAAATTATTTCACAGTTTTTTCAGTGTATATTTGAGATAAATTCTAGAAGTAGAAACATCAAAAGATATGCATCTGCAGTTTTTCTGTATTTTGTCAAATTATTGTCTCAGTGGTTGTTTCAGTTTGCATTCCTACCAAAATTTATGGAAGTTTCTATTCCTAACATACTCCCTAATATGTATTACAGGGCAGCTTTTAGATTTTGCCAAGCTAATAGGTGATGATATTTTCTTATAGTTTTTTATTTTCATTTCTCTTATTAAGTGAGGTTGACCATTTTTTATTATCTTTAAGAGTCATTTAAAATTCTTGTTCTGTGAACTGCCTGTTTGTATCTTTTGCCTATACTTCTGATGACTTATTGGTCTTTTTATATGAGAGTTTTTGGAGCTCTTTTTATATTAGTTATTCTGGCCCTGTGATATCAGTTCAGATAATTTCTCCAAGTTTTTAATTTCCATTTTGACTTTGTTTACAATGTTTTTGCTGTGCAGAATACTTTTAGTGAATGGTCAGGGGTTTATTCTTTTTTTCTTGAATCGCAACTAGATATTAAAGTAGTTGGGAAGGTTTCCCCAGTCCTGGATGGAAAAAGACATCCATTTCTTTCTCTCTTTCATATAAATTTTATTTTTTATGTTTGATCCTTTTGAAGTTTATTCTGGTGTATGATGTGAGGTGCAGATTCAATTTTATCGTTAGTCAAAGCGCTTTTCGGTTGTCACCAAACAGACTATTAAAAAGTTTACCAGATACTTTCTAGTAACACTCAAATTTACCAGGTATTTGTAGTGACACTACAGTTTGAGGATATAGGTTATAAGGATGTGAAAGCCATTTTAGAAGAATGAAACACTCTGTTATATGTATATAAGCTTTCCAGATGTAGGTAATAAATTTTCATACAAAAACTTTAAAAAGTCAAAAATGATGTTTTTGAGATAAACATTAATATATATTTTTCTGGAGCCTAAACTTATTACTTTTCAAACTTTTTCTAACTTCCCCCCAAATTTCTCATTTCAATTTTGACAATTTAAAGTTTCCTAAAGAGTAATATTCTTTCAGTTTTATTAAAGAAAAAGAACTGGTTTGTCAAAATATAAAATTTAATTCTCTACATATTCTGTTACAAATTTTTTAGTGAAAAGAGATTAAATACTAATGCAATAAACTTTTAATAAATATCTGGAAACTTTCCAACATGAAAAATCAGAACAAACATGTTTTTAAAACAAACATAGCAATTAAATATAAATATAATGTTATTGCTTATTAGATTGCCTCATTTTGTGGTTTAGAGCAAAGCTGGTTTCATCTGCCTGTTCTGAAAATCAGCATGACCAAAGGCAGTTAGAGTCAAAGAGAAATCATTTTTTCCAATTTTTATGTTTTCTAAGGGTAAAATTTTGTTCATATCAATGTCCTCCAGCCAAAGAACATTAGGAGCACATCTGTAGCTGAATAAGTTGGATTTATGCTCATTATAATGAAGGAATGAGGCAGACAACACACCTGGCCATGGGAAACGGCAGGGAATCTCAAGAAGAGTTTAGAAAGGGCTTGTTACAGGACTTTGATTTTTGTTATGATTTGGGGGAACATTTAGCAAAGTGGGCTTTGTTCTAGATTGGATACTGTTAGGATGTGGGGATAATTCTGTCATTATCTTAATAAATCTTATTGAGAAGAAGGGAAAATTAGAGTGGGGCTAAAGTTACAGCAGCATCCACATATACTACCCAGGACAGAGATGTTTGGTCTTGTTTTCTGGTTTGGACAATGTTGATGTTATTGTCTTTGTTGTCTGTGTTCAGACATGATTATAAAGTGGTCTTGTTTTCATCTTAATCCATCATGATCATAGAAGTGGTCTGATGTTGGTGTTCAGTGAGTAAGTCATTTCTAACAGGAGAACATCATGGCCCACTGTGTGCATCAGGACAGTTTCCAGGTGTCAGGGCTGCTTTTTTCACTCCAAATACTACAGTACATTTTTTTGTTCCGTATGTACGCAAGGAATTATATCTGTATTTACCGGGGTAACAAGGTTCCAGCTGCTGTAGGAACAATTCCAAAATTGCAGCTGCCCAAGACAGTAATTGTTTCTCATGCATACAATATCTAATGCAAATATCTCTTACTGGGGCAACCTTCAGGTTTGTCCATCTAGTGGTCTGTATGTTCCCACGCTCTATATGTGACTTCCAAATTTGCCGCAGGTGGGACAGAGAAAGTGGAGAAAGTACACCAGATAATTAAATATCTTGCTGTAGATGGAGAAGTGACACACTTCACATTCCTTATATTCCATTGGCCAGAATTAGCCATGTGACCCCAAACAGATGTGAGGGGATGTATTAGTGATGGTTTTCCAGAGAAACAGGACCAACAGTATGTGTATGTGTATGTACATGCATGTGTCTGTGTGTGTGTGTGGTGTGCATTTACATATATATATATAGATAGATAGATTTATTTTTAAAAATTGGCTCATACAATTGTGGATGAGCAAATCTAAGATCTGCAAGGTGGGACATACATCAGACTGAAGATCCAAGAAAAAGTTGCATTCTAGTCTGAAGCCCATGTGCCTGGCAGAATGCCCTTTTCTAGTGGAAGTTCAGTCTTTTGTTCTATTCAACCCTTCACTTGATTGGATGAAGCCCATCTACATTATGGGGTGTAGTCTACTTAACTTCAAGCACATAGATTTAAATGTTAATCTCATCTAAAGGTAGCTTTACAGATACATCCAGAATGATGTTTGACCAGATATCTGGGTATCATGGGCCAACCAAGTTATCACGTGAAATTCACTATCATAGGCATGCATGTGATTTCTGTGTGAGTTATTTCTCAAACCACTTGGTGTTGGTTATTTGGAGCATGAGTCTTTGGTAATGGGCCAGCTTTTGGCCAAAACAATTATTTTACTAACATATGTTTTTAGTACAATGCATATTTTATAAGCACACATTCATTCATGTATGTTTTAATTCATGCAAACATTTTACGTTTATCTAGAACTTACAGTTTTATATTCTGCGCTATAGGTGAGATTGGAATTGTTATTTCCATTTTACGAATGAAGAAAATAAAACTAAGGTGATTTATGGATAGTACCACGGTAAGAAAGTGAAAGACCCAAGTCTAGAAATTAAATCTCTTTTTTTAATCTAACACAGACACAAACATAATAAAACAAATCAAATTAAATAAAACAAATTATTGTTCGAATTGATATGAAGAGAGAAAAACTTGAACTTATATCTTCTAATGGGGAAGATGTCTGCAGCCTTTCATATTTTTAAACAATGAAAATAAGAATGGCATAATTTCAGTTGTTATCATAAATCAGATTATAATATTATGCAGCATTTAGGCTTTCTGTAGTGTGTCTTCATGAGTGTGTCTTTTTGTAGTACAAAAGGTAACAAGGTGGCATGATGTTATAAGCTAGTTATATTAAAGGACTTAATAATAGTTCTTAGCATGTTCTTAGATTCCCACTAGCATGTGACTTATAGGAGGGCACGGTTGTGAACAAACCCAGTGGAGCTGCAGGCTCTCTTAAGAAAGCGCTACACAACTGCTCACTTCTGAGCTCAAGAACAAGAGGCAGAATCACACTGATGATTTCTAGGTTGCTTTCTAAGATACTGCTGAAGCATTATGCAGCATGCTGAAACCATCTCTGGAAAATTATAACCTTCATGGCAGTTTCAAACATACATGTTATATATGGTCAATAGTTATGACACAATCTGAATTCTTGATGATAATTCTTTTTAATTCCTTTAAAGATGCCATGTCCCTTATGTATAGGAAGGTAATGCGAGTGAATCAGAAACATGCTAACCAGAGAGAAATTGGTTCAAAAATGACTCCATAGGACATTTTGGGAAAGGCATACTTATTAATGATGACAGAAATTAAAACAGCTTCCTCTGATTGTACCACTCTCCTTCTTTATAATCATCTTTTACTGGCAAGGCCAAATAGCAGGCAATTGAGAAACAATTTTTTTGACTTTAGTAAGAAACAGGTGTTGAACTCTCAGCCCTACTTTTTCTGGTATCTGAACTGACATTCAGTCTATGGGAGGGAGCGAGACAGGAAACCGTTGAGCTGATGAGAAGAATGGAGCAGGTGCCAGCATCTCAGAGCTGCGGAAGACATCAGGCTTGTTGGATGCTTGCAAATGTGTGAACTATGATGCATCCAAAAGTCCCTAAATTGCTTTCTCTCGCCACAGCCTTTTCTATTGATTCATGTTTGTTCTGTATTTATACCTGCTGTTAAGTATGACACAGAGACAAAGGAGACTGCGGGTAGAATCAGTACTTGGGATTAAAAAAAGCTTTGCATTATTTTCTTGGTTGTCAAGTCTCACTGATTCAAAACAACTGGCGATTTCTCTCTCTATAGCTTTAATTATGTTTGCTGTCAGAGACATAAGCCACAGGAAAGGACAGGGCAGCAACTTTATTTTAAGCTGGATTGAGTATCACTAAATCTCCCCAGTTCTTACCAGCTCTAGAATTATGATTTTTTTCTCTAAGAAATACTATACACTTAAAGCTTTTTAGAAAATATCTCTTTTGAGTTAAGGCAACCATTTTAATCTCAGAACATTAGTCAGAGTAGGAATAGAACTATAATAAATAGGTAGCATTTTAAAAACATACACAATGAGGATTTACTGTTATGCCATAAAGTCTGTGAATTAAAAACTACTGAGCATGTGCAAAAAGTAAAAATATGTGTTGAACATTTTATTCATACATATCATGAAATAGACTTCAAGCAACTTCTGTTTAATACTTACAAGGAAGTCATTTTCTTATGCATGGAAATCCCATCGTACTTCACAGGATTTGCTCAAATAGATAATGTATGATAAAGATATTTTCAAAACACCTAATTTCTTTTTCTGATGTAAGGTTAAGATGAATCTTCATATGTTCAACATTTTATTTCTTATTAAGCAAAGGACTTAATAAAATGCTTTTGAGATTTAGATGGCTTTTCTAAAAAATTAATTCATTTTTCTTTATATTGGATTATGCTAGCCAATTGATCAGATATAAAGTTAAATATTGATTGATTCTTAAAAGATGCTGTGATCCAATTAGATGCCAGCTGATATGAATAATTATGCATTCAATTTGATTTCAAACCCTTTTTTACCATTTGATGGTTTCATTGATCTATAGGAGATTCTCATTCATATTTTCATTATCTAATGTGATAGCTAATTTTATATGTCAACTTGACTGGGCCATGGGATGCCCAGATATCTGATTAAACATTATTTCTGGGGTGTCTGTGAGAGTGTTTCTGGAAAGGATTAGCATTTGAATTGGTAGACTGAGTGGATCAGATGGTCCTCCATAATGTGGTGGGTGTCATCCAATTCACTGAGGGCCTAAGTAGAGCAAAAGAGCAGAAGGCAGCTAGATTTGCTCCCTCTTTGCCTGACTTCTGATGCATGAGTGGGACATTGATATTCTCTTACTCTTGGTACTCCTGGTTCTCAGGCCTTCAGGCTCAGGCTGGACTCTACACCATGGCCCTCCAGCTTTAAGGCCTTTGACCTGCACTATTGGTTTTCCTGGGTTTCCAGCTTGCATACAGCAGATCATGGGACTTCTTGGCTTCCATAATTGCATGAGCCATTACCTTATAATAAATCTCTATCAACTATCTATCTATCAATATCTATCATTTATCTATCTTCTATTGTCTCTGTTTCTCCAGGGAACTCTAATACACCAAGTAAGAGAGCTTATCACTACTTTTCCCACCACTGATTCCTGAAGAGGTATTACTTGGCATTGTTCAAAGAGAGTATCATATAGAGGAATTCAATGTCATATGGAATCATTGCATTTTCTTTTGAATTATAAACCTTATTTTGTTAAGGAGAAAGCTATATTCAAAGTGGAACAAGAAGTCAGTGGGACTTGAATAGAATAAGTGGTTAAGATTGGATTGTACTAGGCATTCAGGCCATCATTAAGAGTTTGAAATTTCTTTAAATAAACTGAGAAGAAAGAAGACATTTGTAGGTCTTAAGTAAGAAAGTGAAATAATCTGAGTTTAAAAAAAATGTTCACTCTGGTTACTGTGGAGAATATTGCCAGAAGTGAAGCAAAAGTAGAATCTTGGAGAAGCAATAAGAGACTCCTAAAGGTTCTGAAGGAGGCTATGTGGCAAGACATGCTAGATGGGGGTATCTTTAAAGGTGAAACTTTTAAGACTTGCTGATGGATTAGATGTAGGGTGCAAAGCCAAGAGTATAAGGTTTTGAACATGAGCCAAATAGATGGAAAGTTATACTGATTATTTTATTGTTAATAAACCTAAAGTTATACTGATTATTTTATTGTTAATAAACCTAGGCTAAAAATTTAATTGACTTAAAATTATTAAAACATATAAAATATCACATTGTTTATTACTATTAATTTAAAAAGCCAAATAGGTGTGCATAACATATAGTCAACTGATAATTCTGCATTGCTATTAAAATTTATCGTTATAATTTTATGATAAAAAGATGACTTGAGCTTTAAAAAAACTACAATTTTAAAAATAATACCTCTGTTGATAATATAGTTAGTGCAGATTCCTGGGAGAATGGGTGGTGGAATTTACTTAGATGACATTATCATTTCCATGTATGTCCTCCACTGGCTTTATACTCTCCTTTCTGGGACTCTTGTTATTAGCCTTTTGTTATCTTGTTAGCCTTTTGTTATTCTTTCTCTGGAAGATTCAACCTTAGAAAGGACAGCTTCCTATTGCATCTCAGTATTTTCCATCTGATACTGAGCTGGACCAAAAACTGAAACAAAATTAGAGGCATTGCAATGTCCTCTCCCCCTCCCTGTATTCTTAGATAGATCTTTTATTCAAATAACTAAAATAAAAAGGTGATATATCTCTATGTTAAATAACAAGTTTAGCTAAGTTCTGAATCCCTAAACTGGTTAATTTTCATTTCTGACCCCCAGTTTTACTTTTCAGTGAAAGAAAGATGACACAGTATGTCTGGTGCTGTGTGTTCTCTTCTAGGCTTTCTTCAGATAATGAACAGTGAGTGGCTCATCTGATTGTGATAAAGATGATACACACTGCCTTTTAGTCTAAACATTGATGTGCAGAGCTGTAATCACATCTGACTGGTGGGCAGATCAGTTGTCTTTGTCTTCAATCTCTCTTGTTGTATTGCTGTGAAGTGCTGTCACAATGACTGATAGAGAGGTTGAAGCTGTAAATTTAGGAGAATGATTCAGTTATACAAGCAGAAAGGGTATCTTTCTTGTAGAGAAATCCTTATGTGTAAGTAGAACAGAAAACTATCCACATGTGAGTGATTGCAGGGTGTAAGGGAAGACAGCCTCACTGCATTACAAAATATCTTTTTTACTCCCTTGAGGATTTGAGAGACTATACAGATATAGCACATATATATTTTTAATTTTAAGAGTAATGTTATTTTACATTCTAAGATTTTTTTTATTGTACTTTAAATTCTGGGGTATATGTGCAGATATTATAAGATTGTTGGATAGGTTTACTGTCTCTATCCCCCTGTCACCTATATCAGGCATTTCTCCTAGTGTTATCCCTCCCCAAGATTCCCAACCCCCGCTGTACCTCCCCCAGCCCCCACCCCCCAACCTACCCCAGTGTGTGATGTTCCCCTCTCTGTGCCCATGTTTTCTATTGTTCAATACCCACCTATGAGTGAGAACATGTGGCGTTTGGTTTTCCGTTCTAGTGTCAGTTTGCTGAGAATGATAGTTTCCAGATTCATCCATGTCCCTACAAAGGACAGGAACTCATCATTTTTTATGGCTGCATAGTATTCCATAGTGTATATCTTTAACATTTTTCTTTGTCCAGTCTATTATTGATGAGCATTTGGGTTGGTTCCAGGTCTTTGCTATTGTAAATAGTGCTGCAATGAACATACGTGTGCATGTGTCTTTATAATAGACAGATTTATAATCCTTCGGATATACACCCAATAATGGGATTGTTACTGGGTCAAATGGAATTTCTATTTCTAGGTCCTTGAGGAATCGCCATACTGTCTTCCACAATGGTTGAACCAATTTACATTCCCACCAAGAGTGTAGAAGTGTTCCTGTTTCTCCACATCCTCTCCAGCATCTGTTATCTCCAGATTTTTAAATGATTGCCATTCTAAGTGGTGTGAGATGGTATCTCAATGTGGTTTTGATTTGTATTTCTCTAATGACCACTGATGATGAGCATTTTTTCATGTTTTTTGGCCTCATATATGTCTTCTTTTGAGAAGTGTTCATATCTTTCACCCACTTTTGAATGGGTTTGTTTGTTTTTTTCTTGTAAATCTGTTTTAGTTATTTGTAGATTCTGGATATAAGTCCTTTGTCAGAAGGGTAGATTGTAAAAATTTTTCCAATTCTGTTGGTTGCCAGTTCACTCTAATGATTGTTTCTTTTGCTGTACAGAAGCTCTGGAATTTAATTGGATCCCATTTGTCTATTTTGGCTTTTGTTGCCATTGCTTTTGGTGTTTTAATCATGAAATCCTTGCCTATGCCTATGTCCTGAATGGTTTTGCCTAGGTTTTCTTCTAGAGTTTTTATGGTGTTAGGTCTTATGTTTAAGTCTTTAATCCATCTGGAGTTAATATTAGTGTAAGGTGTCAGGAAAGGGTCCAGGTTCTGCTTTCTGCACATGGCTAGTGAGTTTTCCCAACACCATTTATTGAACAGGGAATCCTTTCCCCATTGCTTGTTTTTGTCATGTTTCTCAAAGATTGGATTGATATAGATGTGTGGAGTTGCCTCCGAGGCCTCTGTTCTGTTCCATTGGTCTATATTTCTGTTTTTGTACCAGTACCATGCTGTTTTGATTACTGTAGCCTTGTAGTATAGTTTGAGGTCAGGTAGCATGAGGCCTCCAGCTTTATTCTTTGTGCTTAGAATTGTCTTGGCTATGTGGGCTCTCTTTTGGTTCCATATGAAGTTTAAGGTGGTTTTTTCCAGTTCTGTGAAGCGGGTCATAGGTAGCTCTATAAATTACTTTCGGCAGTATGGCATTTTCATAATATTGATTCTTCCTAACCATGAGCATGGAATGTTTTTCCATCTGTTTGTTTTCTCTTTTATTTCCTTGAGCAGTGGTTTGTAGTTCTCCTTGAAAAGGTCCTTTACATCCCTTGTTAGTTGTATTCCTAGGTATTGTATTCTCTTTGTAGCAATTGTGAATGGCAGTTCGTTCTTGATTTGGCTCTATTTAAGTCTGTTATTGGTGTACAGGAATGCTTGTAATTTCTGCACATTGATTTTGTATCCTGAGACTTTGCTGAAGTTGCTTATCAGCTTCAGGAGATTTTGGGCTGAGATGATGGGGTCTTCTAAATATACAATCATGTCATCTGCAAATGGAGATGATTTAACTTCCTCCTTTCCTAATTGAATGCCCTTTATTTCTTTTTCTTGCCTGATTGCTCTGGCTGGAATTTCCAATACTATATTGAATAGGAGTAGTGAGAGAGGGCATCCTTGTCTAGTGCCTATTTCAAAGAGAATGCTTCTAGTTTTTGCCCATTTAGTATGATATTGGCTGTGGGTTTGTCATTAATAGCTTTTATTATTTTGAGATACATTCCATCGATATCTAGTTTATTGAGAGTTTTTAGCATAAAGGTCTGTTGAATTTTGTGGAAGGCCTTCTCTGCATCTATTGAGATAATCATCAGATTTTTGTCTTTGATTCTGTTTATGTGATGGATTACCTTTACAGACTTGTGTATGTTGAACCAGCCTTGCATACCCGGGATGAGGCCTACTTGATCATGATGGATAAGCTTTTTGATGTGCTGTTGCATTTGGTTTTCCAGTGTTTTATAGAAGATTTTTGCATCTATGTTCATCATGGATATTGGCCTGAAGTTTTCTTTTCTTGTTGAGTCTCTGCTGGGTTTTGGTATCAGGATGATGTTGATTTGGGAAGGATTCCCACTTTTGTATTGTTTGGAATAGTTTCAGAAGGAGTGGTACCAGCTCCTCTTTGTGTGTGTGGTAGAATTTGGCTGTGAACCCATTTGGACTTTGGCTTTTTTTGGTTAGTAGGCTATTAATTGCTGCCTCAACTTTAGCCATTGCTATTGGTCTATTTAGGGTTTCAACTGCTTTCTGGTTTAGGCTTCGGAGAGTGCAAGTGTCCAGGAATTTATCCATTTCTTCCAGATTTACTGGTTTACATGCATAGAGTGATTTTTAGTAATCTCTAATGGTAGTTTGTATCTGTGGAGTTGGTGGTGATATCCCCTTTATCATTTTTTTTGTTGCATCTATTTGATTATTCTCTCTTTTCTTTTTTATTAGTCTGGCTAGTGGTCTGTCTATTTTCTTGATCCTTTAAAAAAAAACAGCTCCTGGATTTATTGATTTTTTTTTGTAGGGCTTTTTTTGTGTCTCCATCTCCTTCAGTTCTGCTCTGATCTTAGTTATTTCTTGCCTTCTGCTAGCTTTTGAGTTTTCCTGATCTTGCTCTTCTAGATCTTTCAATTTTGATGATAGGGTGTCAATTTTAGATCTTTCCTTGCTTCTCACGTGGGCATTTATTGCTATAAATTTCCCTGTAGACACTGCTATAAATGTGTCCCAGAGATTCTGGTACATTGTGTGTTCATTCTCGTTGGTTTCAAAGAACATCTTTATTTCTGCTTTCATTTCATTGTTTATCCAGTCGTCATTCAGGAGCCAGTTGTTCAGTTTCCATGTAGTTGTGCAGTTTTGAGTGAATTTTTAAATCCTGATTTCTAATTTGATTGCACTGTGGTGTGAGAAACTGTTTGTTATGATTTCCATCCTTTTACAATTGCTGACGAGTGATTTACTTCCAATTATGTGGTCAATTTTAGAGTAAGTGTGATGTGGTGCTGAGAAAAATGTATGTTCTCTGGATTTGGGGTGGAGAGTTCTGTAGATGTCTATTAGGTTTGCCTGGTCCAGATCTGAGTTTAAGTCGTGGATATCCTTGTTGATTTTCTGTCACGTTGATCTGTCCAATATTTACATTGGAGTGTTAAAGTCTCCCACTATTATTGTGTGGGAGTCTAAGTCTCTCTGTAGGTCATTAAGAACTTGCTTTATATATCTGGATGCTCCTGTGTTGGGTGCATACATATTTAGGATTGTTAGATTTTCTTGTTGCATTGATCCTTTTACCATTATGTAATGCCCTTCTTTGTCTCTTTTGATCTTTGTTGGTTTAAAGTCAGTTTTATCAGAGACTAGGATTGCAACCCTTGCTTTTTTTTGCTCTCCCTTTGCTTGGTAAATCTTCTTCCATCCCTTTATTTTGAGTATATGAGTGTCTTTGCAGGTGAGATTTGTCTCCTCAATACAGCACACTGATGGGTCTTGACTTTTTATCTAGTATGCCAGTCTGGGTCTTTTGATTGGGGCATTTAGGCTGTTTACATTTAAAGTTAATAGTGTTATGTGTGAATTTGATCCTGCCATTTTGTAACTGGCTGGTTGTTTTGCCAATTAATTGATGCAGTTTCTTCATTGCGACACTGGTCTTAACCATTTGGTACGTTTTTGCAGTGGCTTGTACAGGTTTTTCCTTTCCATATTTAGTAATTACTTCAGGAGCTCTTGTAAGGCAGGTCTGGTGGTGATGAAATCTCTCAGCATTCGTTTGTTTGTAAAGGATTTTATTTATCCTTCACTTATGAAGCTTAGTTTGGGTGGATATGAAATTCTGGGTTGAAAGTTCTTTTCTTTAAGAATGTTGAATATTGGCCCCCACTCTCTTCTGGCATGTAGGATTTCTGCCAAGAGATGGGCTTCCCTTTGTGTGTAACCCAACCTTTCTCTCTGGCTGCTCTTAGCATTTTTTCCTTCATTTCAGCCCTGGTGAATCTGACAATTATGTGCCTTGGGGTTTCTCTTCTTGAGGAGTATTTTTGTAGTGTTCTCTGTATCTCCTAGAATTGAACATTGGCCTGCCTTGTTAGGTTGGGGAAGTTCTCCTGGATAATATCCTGAAGAGTGTTTTCCAGCTTGGATTGATTCTTCTCACTCATCACCTTTAGGTACACTGATCAAGCATAGATTAAGTCTTTTCACAAATCCCATATTTCTTAGAGGCTTTGTTCATTTCTTTTCATTCTTTTTTCTCTGTTCTCGCCTTCTTGTTTTACTTCATTAAGTTGATCTTCAATCTCTGATATCTTTTCTTCTGCTTGATCGATTTTGGTATTGAAACTTGTGTATGCTTCGTAAAGTTCTTGTGCTGTTTTTCAGCTCCATCCAGTCATTTAATTTCTTCTCTAAGCTGGTTATTCTAGTTACCATTTTTTCTAACATTTTTTCTAGGTTTTTAGTTTCTTTACATTTGGTTATAACATGTTCCATTAGCTCAGATAAGTTTGCTATTACCCACCTTCTGAAGCCTGCTTCTGTCAGTTTGTCAAACTCATTCTCCATCCTGTTTTGTTCCCTTGCTGATCAGTAGTTGTGATCTTTTGGAGGAGGAGAGGCATTCTGGTCTTTGATTATTTCATCCCTTTGGGCTAGTTTCTTCCCATCTTTGTGGGTTTACATACCTTTGATCTTTGAAGTTGGTGATTTTGGATGGGGTCTCTGAGTGGACATCTTTTCTGTTGATGGTGAAGCAATTTCTTTTTGTTTCTTAGTTTTTCTTCTAACACTCAGACCCCTCAGCTGTAAGGCATTTTTTTTTTTTTGGTTATACAGGGGTCAGGTGGCCATTTGAGGAGGAAGTCTGTCCCTTATCTGCCTGCAGAGGCACTGCTGGGCTGCCTTGGACTCAGCCCAGCTGCTGTGTAGGCTTCCTTTGGCTTTTGTTTACACAAGTGAGATTAGACCCGCCTTCACAATGGTGGATGCCTTTCCCCCCACAGAGCTTGATTGTCCAAGATCAAGCTTGAACTGATGTGCTGAAAAACTCTCAAACAAGAGGGCTTCGGTTTTCTGGTCTTTGTGGTGGTGGGACCTGCCTAGCTGTATCACCTATCTCCTTGCTTTCAGTTCTCCCTCTTTCTGGGGGGCTGGTAGATCGGTCCCGCAGGTACTCTTAGTGCTAGTCAAAACCTCCACCTAGTTTTCTGTGCTGACACCTCGTAGTGCCAGGCCAGCTGGAGCTGTTGCTCAGATCTGCACTGTCAATTCACGATGCTTCTCAGCCTGGCAGCATTCTCCTGGACTGTAGCTTGCAAAGGGCATGGGAGAAGCACAGCATCTGAACCAGAGTGCTAAGGGGGTAATGTCCCTGATCCTCTGGTCGGTTGCACTTCTTGGGTGGGGAAATGCCCCACCCTGCCTCAGTTTGCCCTCCCTGGGCTACCCCAACTGTCCAACCTGTCCCATTGAAATGAACCTTGTACCTTGGTTGGAAAAATGGAGATCAATCATCTTCTGTGTCTCTCTCACTGGGAACTGTGCTCCGGAGCTGTTCCTATTGGCCATCTTGGCTGATCTTCCATTCCAATATTTTTATGGTTAAAATTATACAATTCCTGAGATTTGCCTCAACATAATCTTGTAGTCCAATCTGCAAAACAGCTGTTTAATTTCCACAATAAATTAAAGAAGAGATAAATGAAAGCTTTCCCTGAATATATTTTTTGCTATAATCACAACCTGGCTGTAGGGATTGGAAATCTATGTAATTTACTCAGTGGCTGAACTTCAGGCACCCCATTGACTTCCTTTATTATTTCAAGCAGCATATCAGTTCTACTTCACACTGATGTCCAAAGCAAATTCAACTAGGGAAATTGACAACTTGCTGCACTCTAGAAAGAAACCAGATATAGTCTTTACCTCAAACCTTAGTAAAAATGCAGACAACTTGAATGGGTACCACAGTAAGGTGGAAATAGCCGTGAAGAAGAACGCAAGCCCACCAGACATTTGCAGCTAGGGAAATGAAATTATCAGAGCAGGGAAAAACTGCATACAAAAAGAAAATTGCCTACATCACAATTTTGTCTTAAGTTGATCATATGTTTTTTGTGTAAATGTGGCAGGTTTCCCTATGAATTAGCTGTGTGTATGCATTTGTGGTTTTTATGTTATTTTTTAAGGTGTGTAATATAAACCAGTAAAAATTTATTAGAAAATATATCTAAATTTTAACTCTAATCTATTGCCACCAATTTATCTGTTTCTTGCATGTTTTCTATTAAGGAGAAGTTCTACTATTACCACCAATGTATCTGTTTCTGGCATGGTTTCTATTAAGAAGGAGTTCTACGGAAGATTAGTTAAGTGGTATATCTTACTAACATTTGATAAAAGTGCTGCCTAACTAGGTCTGACTATCTTTGCAAGCTTCATAAAGATTGATGTGACAGAACCATGACACAGGATCGTGTGATATTTAGAAGGCAAATTACATTTATTGACCTTTTTCTCCAGACTTATTTCAACACAGAAGCAGCTTGAACTGGTAAAACCAGTTGATTGAGAGACATATGCTTTATTTTCAGATGCATAATTTCTATTTTTACATTCAACATCTTTAACCTTATTTGAAGAATGAGAAAAATACCTGCTACTCCTCTTCTTATAGTAACATCATAGTAATCAAGCAGATTGTTAAAAGTTTATGCAAAGTGGTAAGGAGCTTAGCAGAACTCTCCTTAGCAAACAATACTTTAACTGGTGAAAATTATAAAAACCAAAATCTAATTTCTTTAAATTTATCCTGGACACATACAGAGAATGGAGAAACATTCCTTCAAGAAAACTTACAAAATCTCTATTAGAACAGAAAGTATCGGGATTTTAATCATGGCTCATTACCTTTCACTACTCCCTCCTCCACATCAGCTCTGTGATATGAAAATTCCCTCAAGTGTATACAGCCAAGAAGAAGGCAAGGGACTCACTCTTCAGATTCCAGTCTGGTGTTACAGTTTTAACCCTAGTGGGGAAGGCTGCCATTTCTTATTCCTTCCAGCCCCATGTTGAGGTAGGTGAACTGAGAGGATTGGGTCTCCTTTCCCCCGCCTAGCCACCACTCATAAAGCTGAAGCTGTAGTCCAACATGATCTTACCATTCTTTAAAAAATGCAAGACCGCAAGAATAGCCAAACAATCTTAAAGAGGAATATGGGAGTATTTATACTTTCTGATTTCAAAATTTACCACAAAACTTCAGTAATCAAGACAGTGTGGTACTGGCACAAAGATAGACATATAGATCAGTGGAACAGAATTGGGAGTCCAGATATGAACCTTATATTTGTGATCAGTTGATTTTTGACAAGGGTGTCAAGACTATTCAATGGAGGAAAGAATAATCTTTAAGCAAATAGGGTTGGAAAATTGGGTATCCCCATGCAGAAGAATAAAGTGGAACCCTTACCTCACACCAAAAACAAAATAACACAAAATGGATTATAGACCTAAATTCAAGAACAAAGTTGTAATACACTCAGAAGAAATGATATAAGAGTAAATCTTCTTGACCTTGGGGTAAATATAACACCAAAAGCACAAGCAACTAAACAACAACAACAAAAAAAACAGATAAATTGGGACTACCTCAAATTGAACACTTTTGTGCTGAAAATGATGCCATCAGGAAAGTGAAAAGACAATCTACAGAAAGGGGTAAGATATTTACATGTTATATCTGATAAGAGATTTGTATACAGCATATATAGAGCTGTTACAATCCAAAGGACCCAACAACCTACTTGAGAAATGGGTATAGTGTCAGAATACACATTTCTCTAAAGCAGATATATAAATTCCCATTAAGCACTTGGAACAGTACTCAATCATTATTAGCCATTAAGAGAAATGCACATCAAAACCTCAATGAATAAAGCTGCATAATCAATAGACAGCTGTAGTAAAAAGACAGTAATAAATATTGGTGAGAATGTGGAGAAACTGGTATCCTTACCCTTGACTGGTGGGAATTTAAAATAATGGTGCTGTGACTTTGGTAAAAGTTTGGCCTTTCCTCAAAACATTAAGCATGGAGTTACCACATGACCTACTAATTCCATTTTGAAGTAACCACCCAAGATAAATAAAACATATATTCATACAGAAACTATGTACATGAATATTTTTTTAAAATTTCTTTTATTTTTGAAAGAAAGAGAGGAAAGAAAGTGAGAGTGAAAGAAAGAAAAAAAAAGAATGTAAGAGAGAAAGAAAGAGGAAGAGAAAGAGGGAGAGAGAATGGGATTCTTGTTCTATTGCCCAGACTAAAATGCAGTCTAAAAATGGGTATTAAAAACCTCTTTTATGCCAATAATTGTGCTTAACAATGGAGACAGGAAGGAATAAGGGATGAAAATAACAAACAAGCAGCCAACGAGTTTTACTTAAACCTGTGAAATGCTATGCAATTGCTGAGGAGTGATTTACTTCCAATTATGTGGTCACTTTTAAAATAGGTGTAATGTGATACTGAGAAAAATGTATGTTTTGTGGATTTGGGGTGAAGAGTTCTGTAAATATT
>CAUYLG010078380.1:0-21715 GCA_963573385.1 Cacajao melanocephalus | reverse complement strand
TTCTACAGAGATCCTGAAGAGATGGAAAAAGACCAGGCTGCTACTGGAAAGGCTGTGACCAAGGAGGAATTTCAGGGTGAATGGACTGTGCCAGCACCTGAGTTCTCTGCTACCCAGCCTGAGGTTGCAGACAGGTCTGAAGGCACGTAGGTGCCCTCTGTGCCTATTCAGCAGGTCCCTACTGAAGTCTGGAGTGCTCAGCCTGCCACCGGAGACTGGTCTGCAGCTCCCATTGCTCAGGCCACTAAATGTGTAGGAGCAAACACTGAGTGGGCGTAAGCTGTTTGTCCACAGGCTTTTAAGCGACATGGAAAGAAGGCTGACAGAAATAAACATTAGTTTCTTTAAAAAAGGAAACGGTATTGGAGCAGTCATTCTGAAAGTATTTGGGGTGTATTGTAGCATAGAGCAAATGATTAAATATATTGATGTTTCCTCCTTGTTAACAGGTGTGTTAAAAGAAACTAAATAAATGAATGTATTGATGGTGTCAGAAGTCAGGGCTCCCATTGTGGAGGAAGAAAAGATACAAATATGGAATGGAAAGATGGGGAAGAATCCTGTGGAGCCGGATTTTAATTGGAAGAAATTTTTTAAAATGTACTAGTTTTTGCCAGGCACAGTGGCTCACACCTATAATCCCAGCACTTTGGGAGGCCGAGGCAGGTGGATCACCTGAGGTCTGGAGTTGGAGATCAACCTGACCAACATGGAGAAACCCCGTCTCTACTAAAAAGACAAAAAATCAGCTGGTCATGGTGGTGCATGCCTATAATCCCAGCTACTCGGGAGGCTGAGGCTGGAGAAATGCTTGAACCCGGGAGGCAGTGGTGGTGGTGAGCCGAATCGTGCCATTGCACTCCAGCCTAAGTGGTAAGAGGGAAACTCTGCCTCAAGAAAAATAATAATAATAATAGTTTTCTAAGAGTATGTATTTCCTAGCTCTGTCCACTAAAAGCATTTATGTGCAATGATATCCCAGTAGCAACGAGCAAACCTAGTGGCGAGAGCTTGATTTCTGCATGCCATTTCGCAGTAAAAGAAACCTTGGGCTGGGCACAGTGGCTCACGCCTATAATCCCAGCACTTCGGGATGCCACGGTGGGCGGATCACTTGTGGTCAGGAGTTTGAGACCAGCCTGGCCAACATGGTGAAACCCCATCTCTACTAAAAATACAAAAACTATCCGGGAATGGTGGCACATGCCTGTAATCCCAGCTACTTGTGAGGCTGAGGCAGGATAATTGCTTAAACCCAGGAGGTGGAAGTTGCAGTTAGCCAAAATCATGCCACTGCACTCCAGCCTGGTGACAGAGTGAGACTCCATCTCAAAAAAAAAGAAAGAAAGAAAGAAACCTTGGAGAAATGGCTAATTCCAGACCTGGAGCAGGGAAAATATGAAGTGAGTCACAAAGTAAGGAAGTGGTCAAAGACTGATGGGGTTAAGTCAAAAGGATACTGATGTCAGCTTGGAGGAAGTTCCACTAACCAAATTTGGGACAATCTGACATCAAAAATAAGTTATTATGGTGGATTATAATGCAGACCTCAGAAGAGTCGCCTCAAGATCCTGTGGGCCCTTCCATTGGGCTGCCTGACAGCATGGCAGCTGGCTTCCCCTAGAACAAGCCATGTGACAGCTCCCAAATGAAAACCGTAGTGTTTTGATAACTTCATCTCAGAAGCGACAATCCATGACTTCTGACTTACTCCGTTCTTCAGAAGCAAGTCACTAAGTCCAGTGCATTCCTAAGCGGAGGGGGAACCCAAGCATGTGGGTACCAGGAGGTAGAGACCAATAGGGGCCATCTTAGAGGGCACCCACACCAAGTAATCAAGTTTAATAACATCACCAGTAATGGAACAAATTGACATTATGTGCCTCCTGATACAACACAATGTGAAATACACAGTGATACAGGTATAGTTTTTTTGTTTGTTTGTTTGTTTTCTTGAGATAGAGTCTTGCTCTGTCGCCCAGGCTGGAGTGCAGTGGCGTGATCTCGGCTCACTGCAACCTCTGCCTCCCGGGTTCAGGCGATTCTCCTGCCTCAGCCTCCTGAGTAGCTGGGATTATAGGAGTGCACCACCACGCCAGGGTAATTTTTGTATTTTTAGTGGAGACAGGGTTTCACCATGTTGGTCAGGCTGGTCTTGAACTCCTGACCTCATGATCCACCCACTTTGGCCTCCCAAAGTGCTGGGATTACAGGCATGAGCCACCTTGCCTGGCCTACAGGTATAGTATTCTTGAAAGAAAAGGAAAGAAGAAACAGACAAATCCAGAATGTGGGACACCCTATAAAAGAACCAGTTTGAATTCTTAAAAAGTGTCAATATCACGAAAAAGATAAAATAATTGCTGCAAGTTACAGAAGACTAAAGAGACATGGTAAATCAGAGAGATTTGTGACCCTTAAAAAGATTCATGATCGGTTGGGCACAGTGGCTCATGCTTGTAATCTCAGCACTTTGGGAAGCCAAGGAGGGTAGATCATGAGGTGAAGAGATTGAGGCCATCCTGGCCAACATGGTGAAACCCCGTCTTTACTAAAAAAATACAAAAATACAAAAATTAGCTGGGTGTGGTGGTGGGTGCCTGTAATCTCAGCTACTCAGGAGGCTGAGGCAGGGGAATTGTTTGAACCCAGGAGGCAAAGGTTGCAGTGAGCCAAGACTGTGCCACTGCATTCTAGCCTGGCCAACAAAAGCGAAACTCCATCTCAAAAAAAAAAAAAACAACTATAAAAGACCTTCTTGAACCAATTTGAACATACATTACATATTAAACTATTAAGTATATGTTAAATTTGTTGGATGTGATAATGGTATTATGATTATGGAATAGAATTCCTTTCTTCTAAGAGAAACATGCTGAAATATTTAGGATGTATGATATCTGCAAGTTATTTTCAAATAGTTCAGGAAAGCAAAACTGAAACAAAAAGCCTCTAACATATAAATACATATACAATGTGTATATATATTTGGAAATGTGAAGGATGTACTCACATTCATTGGCCTGCTCTTTCACTTTTTCTAAGTTTAAAGTTTTCCAAATAAAAGGTTGTGGAGGTGGAAGGTGGGAGTGGATATTAGGAATTCAACCAAATCTCTATGGGAAAGACCCTTGGTGTGTGTTGGGCTGCCCTGAGGATTCCAGAGAACCTACAAATGGTCTCTTGGTGGTGCCCAATGTACGTGTTGGGGATTCTCTGAGCCAGTTCTGACTCCATGTTGTGAGGTAAAAAGGCAATGTCTTAGTCTATTTGTGCCGCTATAACAGAATACCTGAGACTGGGTGATTTGCAATGAGCAGAACCTTATTGGCTCACAGTTCTGGGGGCTGGGAAGTCCAACTTCAAGGCACCAGCCAGTGAGCGCCCTCTTGCTGCATCATCATGGGGTGGACAGTGGGAGAGCAAAAGACAAAAGGGGGCCAAACTGGCCCTTTTATAACTGCCTTAGTCGTTAGGTCCCATCTCGTTAACACTGCTACAACAAGCAATCACGTTTCAACATGAATTTAGGAGGGAACAAACAGTCAAGCCACAGGGACTCAAAGCAGACCTGGATTCTAATCCTTGCTCTGTCCCTTCCTGGCTGTGTGACTGTGGGTAAGTTCCTAATCCTCTCTGACCCTCAATTTCCTCAAGCGTGAAGTGAGAGAGATCACATCTACTCAGTAGGGTTGTTTAAATGTGCCAAAGAAATAGTACTTCCCTCATATGCCTTTCCTTATACCACCTCCAAATCACCAATTCATTCATCCGTTAACTAGTTATTGTTATTCCTTGCAATGGGCAGGGGATACAAATCTGAGTCAAGTTACTCTTTATGAACGAAAGATAAGCACTGGGTGTTAAGGCGTGAGGAGTTGCCCCAGAAGACTTCATAGAGGCTGGGCAGTAAGGCAGAGTCAAGAATCGTGAGCTTGCTGGCCTGCACAGGCAATGGAAGAGGAGCCTCACCTGCAATGAGGGTCCTCAGGGGCAAAGGTAGCGGGTAGTTCAGGTGTCAGAAGGGTGGATGGGCCAGGGGCATTTGGCATAGTGGGCAGGGCCAGGGTAGGAAATGGACTGGGCCCAACATGAGCAGTGTAGGGCCCTGTCTAGAACGATGGGGTACCCCTAAAAATGCATTTCCAAAGATCATTTATTACTGACCATGACAAGCCTTGATGTCTGGTTCGGCAAATGCAGTCAGTGGAGCTCAGCTGTATTATGCAGGTTTGAAAACAAAACAAAACACTTGAATCGATAAATAGAAGGAAGCTACGGACCTTAACTTTTCTCTGTGGCATTTCTCACCACCTTCTTCCCAGAAGGGGAGGAAGAAGCCAGGCTAGGGGATGAGGCCTGACAAAATAGGGCCTGCCTTTGAGAAGGGTGGTATTTTTCAGGTAAAGGCACACAAAGAAAAAAATAGAGAGGGGAGGTATTGACTGCAGAATAAAGTTCTTCTATCACCTGTTGTCACCATCTCCGCATCCAGCGTCTATTCACAAGCACCTAACGTCCTTACCACCATCCTAGACCAGACTGCAGGGACTACCACTTTCTAAATCACACATTTCTGTAATACATTAATTTTTTTTGCCACAAATGTATGTTACTTTTGTAATCTGAAAAAAATGGCCAGAGAGAGAGAGAAACCCTAAACATCCACTTCCTATACCAATCTAGATTGATCTTCCTGAAAGATCTGCTTCCTCCCACATTGGTCCCCCTAAAATCCCTGCCATTGTTAGGTCTCCCCTGCCCCTATCTCCCTTTTTAGATTGCCAGAAAGGAAGAGAGAGAAGGGAGCATCGCAGTGGCCTTGCTTCAAGCCTTTGCTGGGGGAAGCATGGAGGACCCCAGCCTGTGCCAGCCCTGGTGCTGAGAACTCCAGGTTCCCAGTCCCTGCGGGGACCCCAGCACTCACCACTGGGATCCTGGCAGAGCGGTCCTGGGGTGCCCAGGCCAGGGAGCCTCAGCCCCCACCGGGTGTGCACACGCAGAAGGAGGCTTCTTGACTCATGCTAAATCATTTTTCTAAGAACAAAAACTATGTACAAATGAATATTTCCATCTTTATTTCAAATTCTAGGTTTCAACTGCAATATTAATGCTACTCCACAGTGTAATTTACTTGTAATAATATATCATTATTTCTATTTTACAGTTCTCTTCTTAAAGTAGTAAAGCAAATGTTTAAAACAGCACAAATCCGAAGCCCCACAATCTCCATTCAGGCTCAGAATTTGTGCTCTCCTTTCAGAATGGCACATAATTGAAAACAATGAAAACCCCCGATGTGCTAAATGCTCTAGTCATTAAAGCATTTTTTTAACTTTGCAATAAAAGACTGCTCTTGTGGTTGTGGTTATTTATTTATTTATTTATTTTTAGAAACCCCAAACACGCTGCTTCCCGTTCCCAGACTGACATCTGCTGGGGATGTCACGCTGACTGGCTCCCTGCAGGCCCGCAGCTGGCTGCCACTCCAGCCCACGGTGCAACCCACGGCCTCTGCTGGGCGCTCTCCCTCCACCTGGTGCGCAGGCTCAGAAACTAGCCCTAGAGTCCCCAGTTTCTTTCTGGCTTGCAGCAGCTGGGTTATGTCCCATAATGGCACTGGCTTGGCACAGGATCCTGGCTGTTTGTTTGTGGCTCAGGCGAGGGACTGATGCCCAGGTGAGGGTTTGGGGCAAAAAGAGACACATGGGCAGAGTGGGTGTCCTCTGCGTGCTGAATGCTCAAGTTTTCTTGCTTTCTGAAGGACATCTACCTGTGTATCTTTCATTTTTTCCGTGCTGGTTACTACACAACTCCCTGTTTAGGCAGCCCTGGGCATCAGGTCCTACAAGGGAGGATCTCCGTGCATCCCCATCAGATTCCAATTGGCCACCTTCAAGCTTAACAACCCTGAGCCAGACTTCCTGGTCCACCCAGAATGAGTAGAATGAGGGCCCCTTTGTCTTCTCTTCTAACCCCTCCTGTGCCCCAACCTTGTGGCTGCTTATCCCGTGGGGGAGGGGTGAAGCTGTGAGGGTCTGGGGGAGGGCAATGTTCCTTTCCTCTCCTGGAGATGTACTCCAGCTCTAAAGGCCTCTTACCATCTGTGAAGGGATGGCATCAAGTCTGAGTCCTGCCCTTCCAGGCCCTTGCAGGACATTTTCTTTTCTTTCAAATTATTTTTTTAAATATATATATATATATACTTATTTATTTTTCAGGGAATGACCTAGAACATTGCAGGACATTTTCATGAGATGCCCTTGGCCCCTCTCAAAGTTAGCATCCTGCCCCAGCCAGCCCCTGACATGCTCTCCTACACACACCTCCAGGGGGCCTGCATTCCTGCCTCTCTGAACCCTCCCATTCACTCACATCAGTCCCTTCCTGGCCAACAGCTGGCCAGCATGGCCGCAAGTCTTTCCCTCCGCTCCCCAGGCTCTTCCCTCTCTGGCCAAACTTCCTACCCCCATCCACAAACAATACTCTCAAAGGCAACCCCAGCCCACTTAAACACCTTTAATGAAATCTCATTGCCACAGAGAAAGCCCTATCCTTTGGCTTGATGTCCAGAGACAGCACAGCCTAGCCAAGCCCAGCCAGGGTTTCCCAAAGCCTGGAAGCCTACCTTGAGGGCAGGGGAGGTCCATGGAATCATTTTGCTGGGCTGAGAAAGGGGCATTACAAATGGAGTCACTGAATGAGAAAGTGATTGTAGTAGTTCGATTTCACACTGCTATAAAGATGGGCGGTGGATAAAGAAAAGAGGTTTGATTGACTCACAGTTTCACATGGCTGGAGAGGCCTCAGGAAACTTACAATTATGGAGGAAGGAAGAGCAGGCACCTTCTTCACAAGACAACAGGTGAGAGAGAAAAAGCCCAGGGGAGCTGCCATTTATAAAACCATCAGATCTCACGAGAAGTCCCTCACTATCACGAGAACAGCATAGTGGAAACTGCCCCATGATCCAATCACTTCCCACCAGGTCCCTCCCTCAACACCTGCAGATTACAATTCAAGGTGAGATTTGGGTGGGGACACAAAGCCTAATCATATCAGTGATTCTGTTACGGAGAAAGTTAAGTTTGGTGTGAGTCAGCTTTTTAAAAATATATATATATACACTTTGAATTTCAGAATAGTTGATTTACAGAAAAATTGCAAGAACATTACATAAGTTCCTATACACCCCACGCCCGGTTTCCTCATTGTTAACATTGCTAGTGGAAGCTTTGAACACCTCCCCGATGGAAGTGAATCTCCTTTCAACAAGGATGCACCTCTGTAGCCACAGCTGGCAGGCTGACCTGGACTCTAAGAACAATGCTTTGTATGCAACAAATATATTTTGTGTTACCTTCTAATTCCAGCAAGTGAGACTACTCATCCACATTCTAAAATCTATAAAGCTCTGGAAAAACAAAAGCTTTTTTGGTAATGTTTGGGCCAAAGCTCCTTGAGGCAAGCTATATATACCTCTATCCTACTTGATGTAAATATTCGGACATTTCTCTGAGAAATGTTGATTGATTCTTTGCCCTCTGGGGGTGTTAACCACTGCAGGACATATGCACTATATCTCCTTTCTAAATCAGAAAAAAAATCTAAATTCAAAAACACATCTGACACTGTAGTTTCTCATTTTATGGTTGTGGTACAGTTCAAAAATAAATTTAGGCCAGGAGTGGTGGCTCACACCTGTAATTCCAACACTTTGGGAGGCTGAGGTGGGAGGATAACTTGAGTCCAGGATCAGCCTGAGCAGCAAAACAAGACTCCGTCTCTATTTACTAAAAAAAAAAAAAAAGAAACGAAATTTAAGTAAAAAGAATAAATCATTTAAAGAAAAACAGTAAGTAAACTGTAAATGCAGGCCGGGCGCACCGGCTCATGCCTGTAATCCCAGCACTTTGGGAGGCCAAAGTGGGTGGATCACAAGGTCAGGAGTTTGAGACCAGTTTGACCAACATGGTGAAACCCCATCTCTACTAAAAATACAAAAATTAGCTGCGCGCGCCTGTAATCCCAGATAGGAGGCTGAGGCAGGAAAACCACCTGAACCCGGAAGGTGCAGGTTGCAGTGAGCCAAGATCGCACCATTGCACTCCAGCCTGGGCAACAGAGCAAGACTGTCTCCAAAAACAAAGCAAAACAAAAAACAATTGTAACTACAAATTATCTATATTTTTAGATTTCTCTTTTACTTTTCCCACTCTTCAAATAAACACACAGATTACTAGAACCAAAACCCAAACAAAGAATCTGCTTTGCCTTCAGGGTCCAATCTAAACTCCTCCACCCCTGGTCATATCATAGTCCTGCTATGTACCAGGCTTGCTCATGCCTTCAGGACTTTATCCGTTCTGCTTGTCTCCTTAAAATGCTTTTCCCACTTCTTTCCCTGGCAAACTCTAGGCCCTTCTTCCAGACTCAGCTCACATGCTATCTCCTTCAGGAAGCCCTCCTGGGTTGATCCAGTCTTAGTTAAGTGGTCATCCTGTGTGGTCCCATGGTATGCCGCACACAATACTGTAGGTAAGGAAGGGGTTTGACCCCTAGCTCTGCCTCTTTTCAGAGGGTCACTTAATTATGCTTACTAAGCCTAATTAGTAAGATTAGTAATGATAGTTACTATTTATTGAATTCATGCACTGTTCTCAATGCTTCACATGTATAAATTCACATAATCTTCACAAGTCTGAGAGGTAGAAACTGTTAGGATCCCCATTTAACATATGAGGGAATTGAAGCCCCGGGAGGGTAAGTTCCTTCCCAAAGTCACAATAAAGAGGGGCAGCCCCTGTCTCTCTTATTCCCCACGCACAACAGCTAGGGAAGAATCTACATCACAGGTTACCAGGAGAATAAAATGAGACAGCCCAGGTCAAAGGATTCATCTTTGCAGGCTACCCTGGGCCAAGCCTGTACTTGATACCAGAGACTTGGCAGGCACTTATTTATCTGCATCTGAAGCTGGCTCAGCAGGGGCGGGGGGCAGGGCGCGGCTGTAAGCTGCTGTTCTCTGCAGCTCCTCTTGGTTTCATCATTGCCTCATTGGAATCTTCCTGCCTGGCCCAAGCTGGGTGGGGTCTCTTTGCAGCTTTCTATTGTAATCAGTATTTACAATTTTGGTCTCTCACTCTGAGCTCAGCAGAAAGAAATGTGCCCCGTGCACATTTGTCTGTCATCGAGCGCCCTGCAGAGGGTTTGAACCTAAAGAACTTCATAAATGGGAGAGGAATGAACGATGAAATAAATGCATGGATGAATGGATGGATGGACGAAGAAGGAACAGACATTTTTGTCCTTAGGATCTCTAACACATTGACATACCATAACTGTGCAGAGTGAAAAACGACATTATCCAGATAACACTCTTCTCACCAGATGTTCAGAGACTGAAGACAAAAGGAAAGAAAGAAAACAGCTCTTAACACTGCATTGTACTCTGTCTGCACTCAGAGTAAAATAATGTGGTAGTGATATTCAACTCTCCTGGTCCTCACTTGAGATGGGAAGTTGGAAAACGAACAGCTGACATTCATGATAAAGTTAAAACCTCTTAACGGGCACTGAATAATTTTGATGGTATAAATGCCGTATATCAGTCGGTCTGAGGCAAGAGCCTAAACAACAGAGAACAGCCGTGGCACACGCAGGAGCGCTTACTGACAGGTGCCAGGCCACACGAGCCCTGGATCTGACGACTGCCACAGTTCAGCACTGGGGCAGGAGCTGCTTATGGAAAAACTGCACAGATGACCCAATAGCCATCCAAGACAGAAAGCCTGTATGTCGATGATTTGCAAAAGGATGAAATGTCATTGACATTCAGTTTATTAGATGACTGCTTCTTATCTTCTTTCTCCTCTTTTAAATTTGGCACTAGAAGGATAACATATTCACTAATGATTGCCGTTTTTAAGGGTAAAAATGTTTAATTATGAGATAAGAGGAAATTAGTTGCTGGAGAGCAGGGAGCAGCCCCTGTGAGTCCGGGAATGGCAGCCTTAGGCACTGCTGTTTAATTTACGAGCTATTTATCTCCTCACCTACACCCAGCAGAAACAATTAGCACTTGGTGATTTGTTGATCTTATCTAGGTCAGAGGATCTGTTATCATAGTTGCCACCACTGTAAAGGCTACACTTTGTGAAATGAACAATTTAGAAAGGGCTGGCTATTCAGTCATGTTCATTTAACTGGTCTTGAATTTATTTTAGACTGGGGAAGACTTCACATTTTGGTCTCACTTCTAAATCAGTGCATTAATTTTGGGAGGGATTTTAAGATGTTTTCAGAGACTTATATTTAATACCATCACAGTAGGGACCAGACTCCCTTTCCAAGGAGCCACCCAGACCCTCAGAAAGCAGTGCCTGTGGAAACGCAAGTCAACGGGCTGAAGAAAGATGCAATCTTGTGTGAAAGTTTTCAAACAGCCACCAAGAACAGCAACTCCTTTCCCATCGGCCCTTGGCCCTCCAGGACTCCCTGACTCCGGGTCAGCTGGGATTCCTGGGCTCTACCTCCCTCCCCTTTCACACCTAGCCCCTTGAAGGGCTGAGATGAAAGTATTTCCAGACTGTCTTACTGTCTGTCACAGACTGTGAGCCCAGAGGCCACTCTGGCACCTCTTTGGCACCCACTGGTTTGGCAAGAGGCTGTGGGAAGCACTTGCAGTGTTTCCCTGAACTGTGCTCCACAAAACTGACCCCAGGTCAAATCAGCACGATGGAGGGAAGGGGGATTCGAGATAGCTTTTTCTCGTGCCTCCCCATTTAAGCAGACTTATCTTCTGGAGGCTGCTGATGGAACGGGAAACAAAGCCAGAGTTTTTGGGAGAATTCAGCTGATTCTCTAGCAAGGGCTGGATGAAGAAGAAAAGGGGAAGAGAAGACAGGAAGAAAAGGAGAAAAGGGAAGGGGAGGAGGCATGCAGCAGGGAAACAGGAGTCTGGAAGAGAAGTGGGCGGCGGGGGAGGGAAGGGGGAGAGGGAGGGAGCCAGGGTCTGTGGCTCAGGAGGGCCCCAGGCCCAGCCTGCAAGCAGAGCAGTAAGGAGGTGGCAGAGACAAAGTGGTCGGAAGGAAGGGCGCCTGGACCGGGCTTGCAAATGCAAATGCTTTCAAGAGTCAGGCAGAACAGAGGGAAACAGGCCTGGGAGGCAGTGGGAAATGGTAGAGGCTGAGCGGGAGCGCACACCACCCAGAGGACAAGGATCCCTTTCCTGGGAGCATCTCCCAGAAACTGAGCTCAGCCCTCAGACCTGGCAGAGCCTGCGAGCAGGGATTCTGGGCATCTGAGCAGAGCCTGAGCAGATCAGTAAGTGAGAACCAGATGGTTGTCTGTTGTCGTTGTTTCCCATCAATCTGGAAGAAGAGGGAGTCAGAATCAGAAATTCAGTAGCTTCTTCAACACTTGGGTCTGTGCACCAAAATGTATACCAATGTCCTATGTTTGGGAAATGTTTATTTCACAAAGTTAAACAAATTTCCTTATTGTGGGACTTCTCAGAAATTTTCACATGCCAAGATTACATTCTGGATCTCAGGAAAAGGGATTCAAAAGGTCACTAGTGTGCTGGTAAATTATTAATAACCAACTCAAGGTTTAAATCAGGGATTTCAAAAACCCTAATTTGGCTGAGTGCAGCAGCTCACACCTGTAGTCCCAATGCTTTGGGAGGTCGAGGTACGAGGATGGCATGAGGCCGGAAGTTTGAGACCAGCCTGGTTAACACAGTGAGACAGCTGTCTCTACAAAAAATAGATGAGTCAGGAGCAATGGCCTCTACTTGCAGTCTCAGCTGCTCAGGAGGCTGAGGTGGGAGGATTGCTTGAGCCCAGGAGTTCCAGGCTGCAGTGATCTGTTCATACGACAGTGCCACCGCACTCTGGCCCAGGTAACAGAGCAAGACCCTGTCTTTAAAAATAACAACAATTCTGATTTGTAGCACTGCCAGTTTTCATGGTGTAAATACTTTGATGGGCCATCCTAGCTCCAGAGCTTCCCCTGGGATCCGCTGAGGCCTTTGTTGCTCCACAATTCCCTGATCCCAGTGCTAGTTCCTTCTCTCCCCAACAAGCAGTGGTGATCCAGAGGGCGCTTTTCCACAATAAACTTCTTGCATGCAAGTGTCTGCCTTGTCTCCCAGGCAACTTGACCCAAGACTGGTCCTTTTACTCACGGTCATGTGCTATAAAAAGAATTTGCTTCTTGATTCATTATGATATTTCTGCATAGTTTGGGTTCTTTTTTTTTTTTATTTTTTTAGAAGGAGTCTTGCTCTGTCACCAGGCTGGAGTGCAGTGGTGCTATCTCGGCTCACTGCAACTTCCGCCTCCTGAGTTCAAGCAATTCTCCTGCCTCAGCCTCTCAGTAGCTTGTGGCATACATGCTACCATGCCCGGCTAATTTTTATATATTTTTAGTAGAGACGGGGTTTCACCATGCTGGCCAGGCTGGTCTCAAACTCCTGACCTTGTGATCTGCCCACCTTGGCCTCCCAAAGTGCTGGGATTACAGGTGTGAGCCACTGCGCCCGGCCAGTTTGGGTTCTTTTAAGTGATTATACCTATGCCAGAATCTACGATTTATAAGGCTTAACATAAAGAATGAATAAAAGACAGGGTCTCTATGGTGGCCAGCCTCTAAGATGGCCCCAAATGATCCCTGCCTCCTGGTATTCATGGCCCTGTGGAGGCTCATCTAGGTACCCGACAGGATGCTTTGGAAATGACAGTGTTTGACTCCTGAGCCCAGGCCATAAAAGACCTACGGCTTTTGCCTTGCTCTTGCTTGAGTCACTCACTCTGGAGAAAGCCAGATGCCATGTCATGAGGGCTCTCAAGTGAGTCTGGGAAGCAGCTCTATGGAAGAGTCCGCCTGGTGAGAAACTGAGTAGCACAGTTTGGCCGCCACGGGAGTGAGTGAGCTACCTTGGGAGCACCGTCTGCAGCTCCAGCTCAGCACTGGGATAGCTGTGCACAGATGAGCTGCTCCCACCAATTTCTGGCTTGCAGAAACTGCTGGACAATCAATTTATTGTTGTTTTAAGATGCTAAATTTGGGGTGATTTGTTCTGCAGCACTATATAATGAATACAGCACCTAATCTATAAGAGCTTTATAACTTCACGGGGGAGAAAAGATGGATATGAATATATAAAGCTATGTAAAATAAACCAGTATGTATAAATCATATACCAACTGTTACAAGTTCTGAGAAATGGGAGGAGGAAGGAAGGAGTCTGTACAGTTGACAAACAAGGACCCCCAGTTAGGAGGTCAGTATTAGAAGAAAAGGAGGTTCGAAGAAAGGCAGGACCACGTCTTGGTTCTCTTCTTCTTTTTTTTTTTTCTCTTGTGACAGGGTCTTGCTTTGTTACCAAGGCTGAAGTACAGTGGTGTGATCTTAGCTAACTGCAGCCTCTGCTCCCAGGCTCAAGTGATCCTCCCACCTCAGCCTCCCTAGTAGCTGGGACTACAGGAGCAAGCCACCATGCCTGATTTTTTTTTTTTTTTTTGTACTTTTAGTAGAGACGGGGTTTCACCATGTTGGCCAGGCTGGTCTTGAACTCCTGACTTTGTAATCCACCCCCCTGAGCCTCTCAAAGTGCTGGGATTACAGGCGTGAGCCACCACATCTGGCCATTTCCTTTTTGAAGAAACCAAACTCTTGAGGAGTTTATGTAAACATTCTTTGCAAAATGTGAAATGCACTTGAAAATCAGAGTACATCTTTAACAAGGCACAGTGGCACACACCTGTAGTCCCAGCTACTCAGGAGACTGAGGCGGGAGGACTGCTTGAGCACAGGAGATGGAGACCAGCCAGGGCAACACAGCAAGACCCCATCTCTCAAAAAAAAAAAACACCTAAAAATAAAAAATAGATGTATCTTTTAAATAACATATAAATCAAACTTTTGGCAAAGTAATTCAGCCTTATAAAAGTGCAAAAAATTTTTCCAAAACACAAAAGCAGTTTACCAGTCTGTTATATACCATCATCTATGCTGGGTTGAGAAATGAAAGGATATTTATTTATCAGATTGGTTTAAATTAATAATAAAACAATTCTGTTCCTGGTGGGCTTGTTTCCACACTGGAGCAATGGCAAGACTCGTAAAATAAAGCTAAAATAATACCTATGTAGTTGAGAGGAGAAAACAACCAAATAAAAGCTCCTCAAAAAATCAGAGAAAATTAGTCCCTCTTTCCAGTCTTCACTGTTTTTCATTTTGCTTTGCCTTGTTTTTTAAGGAAATTTGAAGCCATAGTGGAAGTCATGATGGTGTGAAAATGCTGGCTAGGAAAGCATCCTGGTACCTTTTCCTGTTCCCTGATTCTCACTCAAGATACCAGTTTCTGATGGAATGGGGAAATTTGTGTAAATCAAATAGAACATTAAAGCACATGAACAAGAAGCCTGAAAAAAATATACTACAAAGTAAATGAACAAATATATAAAACAGATGGCCAACTTCACCAGTAAAGAAATGCAAACTAAACCACAAGGAGATTGAAACGTTAAAAATCTATCAGACTGATAAAGACTAAAAAGGTCGATAATGCTCAGTAGTTGGGGGTCTGGGAATCGAGCACACCATGGGCTGAGGTGGGACTGTTAACCCATACAGCCATTTAATTTAATTTAATATTTATTTATTTTTGAGACAGAATCTCCCTCTGGCTCCCAGGCTGGAGTGCAGTGGCATGATCTCGGCTCACTGCACCTTCCGCCTCCTGGGTTCAAGCGGTTCTGCCTCAGCCTCCCAAGTAGCTGGGACTACAGGTGCGCACAACCACGTCTGACTAATTTTTGTATTTTTAGTAGAGACAAGATTTCACCATATTGGCCAGGCTGGTCTCCCACGCCTGACCCCAAGTGATCTGTCTGCCTTGGCCTCCCAAAGTGCTGGGATTACAGGCGTGAGCCACTGTGCCCGGCCATAGTACAACCATTTTAGAGAGCAATTTGGCACCACACAGGAAAATGCTAAATGTGTACCCTTTGATCCAGCAATTTCATTCCCAGGAATTTACCCTAAAAGTGAAAGTGGATGTACAAGCTCCAGCATATTCACTGAAGCTTTTTTTTTTTTTTTTTTTTTTTTATAAGATGGGGTTTCACCAAGATGGCCAGGCTGGTCTTGAACTCCTGACCTCAGGAGATCCACCCACCTCGGCCTCCCAAAGTGCTAGGATTACAGGCGTGAGCCACCGTGCCCGGCCTATTCACTGCAGCTTTTTGGGACCAATGGAAAAATGAGAAATCTCAATGTACACAATAGAGAGCTGGCTACATAAAGAAATCCATGAGAACAAACACGTGGTGCCTGCTTATTCTGTGCCAGCACTGTTCTAGGAGCTCTATGCATGTGAAGTCATGGAATCTCTCAAGATCCCTTAGACTTGGCTCCTGTCCTGTGATAGTTCAGCCATACAAACAAACATCACTCAGCCATCAAAAACCTCAGGATAGGGCCGGGTGCAGTGGCTCACGCCTGTAATCCCAGCACTTTGGGAGGCCAAGGTGGGTGGATCACCTGAGGTCAGGAGTTTAAGACCAGCCTGGCCAACATGGTAAAACCCTGTCTCTGCTAAAAATACTAAAAATTAGCCGGGCGTGATGGTAGGCACCTGTAATCCCAGCTTCTCAGGAGGCTGAGACATGAGAATCACTTGAACCCGGGAGGTGGAGGTAGCAGTGAGCTGAGATCAAGCCACTGCACTCTAGCCTGGGCAACAGTGTAAGACTCTGTCTCAAAAAAAAAAAAAAAACCTGAGGAATAGGTCCAGATGTGCTGACACAAAGAATACTTATGGCCTGGAAGTGATGCAAGGAAGTTTCAGGGCAAGCTATGGAGCACAATCTCATTTATGATTTAAAAAAAAAAACCTGTGCATGCATGTTTATATTTATACAGAAAACATATGTAAAGATAAACCAGAAAGAAACAATTAACAGAGACATCCTCTGGAGAAAGCCAGGGAAGGAAGGAGAACCCTCCATTCTTTTACTTAATATCTTTCTTTTTGGTTTCATTAAAAAAAAAATAAAGCCCACTGTCAGCCAAACTGCAAAGACTGAGGTCACAGTTCCTAACTCTGCTTTCACTTTTAATACAAACCTCATCTTTGGGGGATTCCCCAAACTACTCTCAGATTGGATAATTCACAAGGAGGATCCACTGAATTTATTAAAAGCTATTATACTCATGGTTCTGATTTATTAAGAGAAAAGATACAGATTGGAGTTAGCCAAAGAAAGAGACACATGGGGCAGTCTGGGAGGCTTATCAAGCATGAAGCTTCCATTGTCCTCTCCTGTGGAGTTAGAACACATTACCTTCCTGGCATCTATGTGTGAGGATACACCTCGAGTACTGTCAACCAAAGAGGTGCAAGTAAATTTCAGTGTCCAGAGTTTTTATTAGAGCTTCATTCTGTAGGCATGATGGGTCTATCAATTGCCCACATGGCTGATCTCATTCTGAAGGTCAACTGACACTACGTGACCCAAAGTCTCATCCTAAATCACACTGCTGGGTCTTTCTGGCGTGGCCAGCACATACCCTAGGATCCAGCGTGGTCATCCTCTCCCCTAAACCAAGACATTCCTGTACGTTGTGACTGGGGTTAGTCCCAGAAGCTGAGGGCAAAGGCCAGATTGCTCTCAGGGCAAGACCAAATGCTTTAGTACACGTTGTTATAATGAAGACATGGAATAGCTATGTGGCTAAGTGTTTTTCCACATGCTGCTTGGTGCATGGGCTAGTTTCTAAGTGGTATGTGTATGTAAGATGATTGATCTGCCCTGAGACTCTGATCATGTGGACTTTTGTTCTGTTTTCTTAGATTCTGTATTTGTCTATTTGGTATTCATTAGTCACAAAGCTAAATTAATGACCAAAATTATTTCTATTTCCTCTGCAATCCAGCTTTCACAGATGGACAAAAATCATGTTACAAACCCTCTAACCAATCATTTGAGTCCATATTCCCAAACACTTCCTTATCTAACTCTTACACAGCAGCCAATATTTCCTCTGCCCGAAATCACCCAGGGCCAAGTACCAGACAGCTACAGACCACCTCTGTAGCCCAGACCCTCATACTTCCCAGGCTGGGCTGGCTCACTTGCCTGGCCCTATCACCAGCCAAGGAGAAGTGGGATGGCAGGGTGGATTTAGCACCATGATGATTCGTTTCCTGAAGCTGGGCACACCCACTCTCTATGGAACAAAATGAGACTTTGTTGGCAAGGAAAGCGGGGTGTGGTGGGTTTGTGAGATGGCCGTGGTTAAACAATCAAGAGTGTCTGTGGTGTCTGGAGGCATTAGCAGGTGAAAGGTAGGACGCTGGTTCCAGTGGCTGGCTCATCATTACATTTCAAAGGGTGCATAATAAGGAAATACATCTTCCATTTGCTATATTGTCAAATTGCATAAAGTCCTCAAACTAGACATCATACTTGGCTTTGTAGGAGTTCAGCCACAGCATAGGCTCCTTCCGTGGAAATAAAACCTGGCCAAGTCTCTATCCTACAAATACAGTTCTTCATTAAATCTATTTTCACGTTTAAAGGAACGATGTCCCAAGGTCCCCGGAATTCACCCCAAAATGACACAAATACAATAAGCCAAATGGCTGAAATCACTTACATACAACATTTCACCAAAGCAAATAAGCTTGCTCTCAAGCTGTGATCAGAAGAGCAGCAAACTGGAGGCTTTGTTTGAAGCAGAAAGAACACTGAATTCTAAAGACAAGGATCCTCAGTGGGAGAAGAGAGATATTAGTAAACAGGGCTAGTTAATCCACTCAGACAAGAACCTCCAAAGTTCAAGGGTGGTCTCTTGGTTCATGGGATTTCAAAGGATTGCAGTGAGAGGCCATGAACCGCACACATCACTCTCTGCAACCCCTGTCCCTTTTATATCATTGATATCAGCAGCAAGGACTGCTCTATTTTACGAAAGGGACTGAAGTTTCTCGAAGAAGGGTAGTTGCCCTATACAGAGACTGCGCAGATTTGGCAGGCCTCTTGAGAGCAAAAATTGAGGAATCTTATCACCAAAATGGGAAGATGAAAGGCAGAGAGAGATGCCTGAAACTCTTGTATTTTTTATTCCCTGGAACAAAGTAAAGAATAGGCGTGGAGAAGTCAGAGGGCCTGGTTCTCCTAGGACTGACCTCTAGCTGGGAAGCACTGTAGACCGCCCAGGTTGACAAAGGGTTGTCACCCTGGCCAGGTGCAGTGGTTTACGCTTGTAATCCCAGCACTTCGGGAGGCCGAGGAGGGTGGAGCACGAGGTCAGGAAATTGGCACCATCCTGGCTAACACGATGAAACCCGATCTCTACTAAAAATACAAAAAAATTAGCTGGGCGTGGTGGCAGGCACCTGTAGTCCCAGCTACTCGGGAGACTGAGGCAGGAGAATCACTTGAACTCTGGAGGCGGAGGTTGCAGTGAGCCAAGATCACACCACTGCACTCCAGCCTGGTGACAGAGCAAGACTCTGTCTCAACAACAACAAAAAAAGTTGTCATCCTGCTAAAGTACCACAATCCAGTAACTAAAGAGTTCGTGAACGGACCCTGCAGGGTTCTGTGTTAGCTCTTGGAATCTAGGTTCAAAAAACAGACACAAAACAACAGGGCACGTTGAAGAGGGCTGTGTCAAAGCCTCTCCTTTCCCTTCACACCCCCTCCTTCCACACCTGCTCTGCTGGTGGCGTTCACTCCAACTTCACTGAGAAAATAGAAGCTACTCATCTACACCTGGTCTCCCCTTCTATTTACTGGAAGCATTCCTGCTTCTGCCAAAGGCCAGTCCCTCCACCTATGCTCCGGTTCTCACCCCCTGTAGCTTCTTTTTTTTTTTTTCCTTCTTTTTCTTGACTGTTGTGAACAGACCCTGTAGCTTCTTGAGGACTGGGTCCCTTTCATCACCCCTCTCCCTTTTGCTTCATCAGCCTCCAGCTCTCCTCCTCTCAGGAAGACTCCCTTCAACATCCAAACATGCTCTGGCACCTCCATTGCTAACAAATCTACAGCCAACCAACCAACCAACCAACAAACAAAACCTCTTTGCTTCCCATCTCCCCCATTTCCATTTCTCTTGTCCCCTTTATGGAAAAACTTCTCAAAAAAGTAATCCAAACTTGCTTTCAAATTAAACAGAACTTGTCAAGCAGCACATCTTTTTTTCTTTTTCTTTTTCTTTTTTTTTTAGACGGAGTTTCACTCTTGTTGCCCACCAGGCTGGAGTGCAATGGCGCAGTCATCACACTCGGCTAACTTTTTATTTTTTGGTAGAGACAGAGTCTTGCTATGTTGCCCAGGCTGGTTTTGAACTCCTGGCCATAAGTGATGCTCCCACCTTGGCCTCTCAAAGTGGTGGGATTTTTAAAAATTTTATTTTTGAGACGGAGTCTCACTCTGTCACCCAGGCTGGAGTGCAATGGCGTGATCTCTGCTCACTGCAACCTCTGCCTGCCGGGTTCAAGCGATTCTCCTGCCTCAGCCTCCTGAGTAGCTGGGATTACAGGCACTCGACACCATGCCTGACTAATTTTTGTAATTTTAGTAGAGACAGGGTTTCTCCATGTTGGTCAGGCTGGTCTCGAACTCCTGACCTCAGGTGATCCACCTGCCTCTGCCTCCCAAAGTGCTGGGATTACAGGCATGAGCCACCATGCCCAGCTGCTTTATAGTAAGTCTGGAAGTCAGGTAGTGTCATCTACATTCAAAACAGATTATCGATTCCTACCTCCGCACACACTCCCACACCTATTTGACCCCCAAGTCTTTCCCGTCGCAGTCACTGGCACCGTCATGCATCCACGTGCTCAGGCTAAAAACCTGCAAGTCATTCTTGATTCTTTCCTTCCCAACTTGCTTCCAGCCCATCAATACATCTTCTCAGTTCTTCCTCCAGGGAACAGGTTTCATCTTTCCGTTTCTAAGTTCAAGAGCGAACCTCATTGGTACTACTATAATTGTTGTACGTCTTGTCCTCCTCTACAATGGAGCAGGCGTGAGTGACCACACCCACCCAAGTGGGGTTTCTATGACACCTTGAAATCAGATGAGGATGACGCTTCAGTGTAAATCTCTTAGGAGAAAAGTAAAGCCCTGCACTGTCTAATTCAGTAGCCTCGAGCCATATGAAATCATTGAGCACCGGAAACATGGCTAGTTTGAATTGAGACGTGTTATAAGTATAATATATACTTTAGGTTTTAAGAACTTTGTATGAAAGTAAGTATTCTGGCCGGGCATGGTGACTCACACCTGTAATCCCAACACTTTGGGAGGCCAAGGAGGGCGGATCATGAAGTCAGGAGTTTGAAACCAGCTTGGCCAACACGGCGAAACCCTGTCTCTACTAAATATACAAAAATAAGCTGGGTGTGGTGGTGCACGCCTGTAACTCCAGCTACTCAGGAGGCTGAGGCAGGAGAATCACTTGAACCCAGGGGATAGAGGCTGCAGTGAGCTGAGATCCCGCCACTGCACTCCAGCCTGGGCAACAGAGACTCTCAAAAAAAAAAAAAGTAAGAATTCTAAGATATCTTATTAATAATTTTAAGTTGATTACATGTTAAAATGACAAAATTTTGGACATATTGAATTAAATAAATCATTAATATGAATTTTAAAAATGTGGTTGTGCTGGGCATGGTGGCTCGTGCTTGTAATCCCGGCACTTTGGGAGGCTGAGGCAGGACTGCTTGAGTCCAGGAGTTTGAGAACAGCTTGGGGAACATGGCAAGACCCTGTCTCTACAAAAAATTAAAAATTAGCCGGGTGTGGTGTCATATGCCTGTGGTCCTAGCTACTTGGGAGGCTGAGGAAGGAGGATTGCTTGAGCCAGCAGTTTGAGGCTGCAGTGAGCCGTGTTCACACCACTGCACCCCAGCCTCAGTGACAGAGTGAGACCCTGTCTCAAAATGAACAAACAAAAAAACCAAAGCCAAAAATGTGGTTGCTAGGAACGTTTCAGTGACATGTATGTGCCCTGTTATGGGTCTGTCGGCCCACGCTGCCCTGGGCAGTAATGCCTGTCGGCTGTAGTTCTCTGGCCCCTGACCTCCCTGCTTCCTGCTCCCCGGGCCTCTCCTCCCTCTTTCCTCTGTACTTCAGCCAGCACCTCAGCTTCATCCTCACAGGGGGCTCTCACGACTGGAAAGACTTGGTAAGATGGCAGAGGGGTCCAGATGCCCGGTCGTTTTTCAAAATACAGCTCTCCTGTGCAAAACCCGCTAATGGTGATCCATTTCAGTTAGAATGAAATCCCAGTTCTTTACCATACATGCAAGGTCCTGCATGGTCCCCCTTTCTCATGATGCTTTAGCCACCCCAGGCCCTTTCCTGTCTCGCAGCCTCCACATTTGCTGGTCCTCCTGCCTGGGAGGCTCCCACCACACCTGCTTGGATGGCCGGATGCTTTCCACTTAAGTCTTGGCTTAAATGAATTATCATTAACTTAAATAAGTTATCAAATATGATGTAATAATTCTACATGTATTTTTACATTGCCTTCAAATCTCTCTCTCTCTTTTTTTTTTTTTTTTTTTTTTGAGAGGGAGTTTTGCTCTTGCTGCCCAGGCTGGAGTGGAGTGGCACGATATCGGCTCACTGCAATCTCTGCCTCTCGGGTTCAAGCGATTCTCCTGCCTCAGCCTCCAGAGTAGCTGGGA
>CAUYLG010078377.1:0-65607 GCA_963573385.1 Cacajao melanocephalus | reverse complement strand
TCCTTTGGGTATATACCCAGTAATGAGATTGCTGGGTCAAATGGTATTTCTATTTCTAGATCCTTGAGGAATCACCACACTGTCTTCCACAATGGTTGAATTAATTTACACTCCCACCAACCATGTAAAAGGGTTCCTATTTCTCCACATCCTCTCCAGCATCTGTTGTCTCCTGACTTTTTAATGATCCCCACTCTAGCTAGTGTGAGGTGGTATCTCAACGTGGTTTTGATTTGCATTTATCCAATGACCAGCGATGAAGAGCTTTATTCATGTTTGTTGGCTGCATAAACGTCTTCTTTTGAAAAGTGTCTGTTCATATCCTTTGCCCACTTTTTGATGGGGTTGTTTCTTGTAAATTTGTTTAAGTTCTCCATAGCTTCTCGATAGTAGCCCTCTGTCAGATGGGTAGATTGCAAAAAATTTTTCCCATTCTGTTGGCTGCCGGTTCACTCTACTGATAAGTTTCTTTTGCTGTGCAGAAGGAAGCTCTTAAGTTAGATCCCATTTGTCTATTTTGGCTTTTGTCGCCATTGCTTTTGGTGTTTCAGTCTTGAAGTCTTTGTCCATGCCTATGTCCTGAATGGTGTTGCCTAGGTTTTCTTCTCGAGTTTTTATGGTGCTACTTTTCAAAGAATGTATACTGGCCAGGTGCAGTGGATCACGCCTGTAATCCCAGCACTTTGGGAAGCCGAGGCAGGAGGATCACCTAAGGTCAGGAATTCAAGATCAGCCTGGCCAACATGGTGAAACCCTGTCTCTACAAAAATACAAAAAATTGCTGGAATAATGTCGGGTGCCTGTAATCCCAGCTCCTCAGGAGGCTGAGGCGGGAGAATCTCTTGAATCTGGAAGATGGAGGTGGCAGTGAGCTCAGATCATGCCATGGCACTCCAGCCTGGGTAACTGAGAAAGACTCCAAGTAAAGAAAAAACAAAGAATGTATAGCAAAGGAGGCAACTGATCCTTTTACAGAATTCTGTTAGTGGTTTCTTACATGTTCATGAACAAGCAATTTTTCTACTATGACTGTTCAATGTACTACCCCTTTAAATAACCAAAAATAGAAAACAAAGGCTGGGCACAGTGGCTCACAACTGTAATCCCAGCATTCCGGAAGGCCAAGGTAGGCAGATCACAAGGTCAAGAGATCGAGACCATCCTGGCTAACATGGTGAAACCCTGTCTCTACTAAAAATACAAAAATTAGCTGGGCGTGGTGATGCCCACCTGTAGTCCCGCTACTCGGGTGGCTCAGGCAGGAGGATTGCTTGCACCTTGGAGGCAGAGGTTGCAGTGAGCCGAGGTTGCGCCACTGCACTGCTGCCTGGCGACAGACCAAGATTCTGTCTCAAAAAACAACAATAAAAACAACAGGAACAAAATAAAATATAGCATGTACTTTCAAATTTCAACTGGGGAAAAATATTTTCAAGCACTTAGATATTCAATAAAATTAGACAATCACAGCAACCCTACACAGATGTGAGTGGAAAACAATATATTAATAACTGAAATGTCAACATATACACCAGAATCATATTTTCACTACATTACAGAATTGAACACTATCAAAGCAGTATAGGTCAAGGGAAACATGAAACTGCATCAATGGAAGAACACTGAAAATCAAGAAATGTGTAATCAACTGAGTCCCAATGAGAAGTATACATAAATATGAGGCAAAATTCAAACGAGAAAAAACACTGACCTAATTTAAAATAAACAAAAAAATACCTTAAGGTATGACTGACAAACGGCTGTACGTATCTAATGTATACAACTTGATGAGTTACCAACCTAGTCTTTTATGTACTACAAATGCTGAGACACAAAGGATACACCTAAATAGAAAAACAATGTTGTTACCAAAGTGTTTGTATTTTAGCTGAAGTAAAATTTCACTTATTTAGCACCCTTTATGAGACAGTTCAAGAAAATTTAACTGCAATTTGAAAACAGGGGTGTTTCCAGAATCAAAAAGATAGTATCACTATGTTTTTGTTTCTGTTGGATGGATCTAACCAAAAATGGTAAAAGGTGCTGAAAAGAGCAACGCTGAGTGCTAAAATACGAACTTTGTGAAGAAGCCACCTCTAAACTTAATATAAACATTACTAAAACACAGATTAATACAGGTATACAAAGCAGTATAAAAACATCACACCTAGTCAACAAGACTGTCCACCATCCCAAGAAAATACTTTGACTGCTGCATCAAAAATTTTAAAATTCCTCTTTACCTGTTATTTCCCAAGTTTTCAAGGCAACCTTCAATGAATCTCATTCGAATCTGTCTATCTGTAAACCAACATACTAAGGAACAAAGAAGTTTCTCTGCTTCATTTATTAATCCTTCAGAAAGATTAACCTATAAAAAAAGTGTATAAAGTTATTATTTATACTAATTACACCTTGCTGAAATTTCTTAGTCTTCTGGCTCTATTAAATAACTTACTGCATCTTCATCTTGGACTATATCCCACAACAAAGTGTTTCCTTTCTTGCAAACATTATCCAAATTAATGTCTGTAATAGCATTACTGTTGAACTGATGTTTATGAACTACAGGTCCTGAAGGGGAAAAAAATAGCACACTATAGAGAAATCAGCTGACTGAATTACAGCATTCACATGATTAACAAATCCAAAAAATAGTGTATTTTTCTCAGATCATAAAGTAAAAACACACAATACTTTTTTTACTGAGTCTCATTATGTTAGCCAGGCTGGTCTCGAACCTGTGGCCTCAAGTAATGTCCTTCCTTAGCCTCCCAAAGTGTTGGGATTAGAGGTGTAAGCCATTGTACCCAGCATGGTGTAATACTTATTTGCAGAAAAGAATAGTGTCATTTAAATTTGTTAAGACTAGAGTGAAATCATTTCCTTTCTATAGTCTCTTTGCTATTTATAATAAGTATATTTAATATTTTTCACATCAAGAGAAGTGTATATAGATACTTGAAACTAAGTGTGAATAAGACAACATATTTGAAACAACCACTTAACCAAGAGACATTCCTCTAAATGTCCAATATAGTCTGTTATAATCCCTATATTTTAAAAAACAGTAACACTTTTTATTGGAGATAATTTACCGAAAACATTCAATTAAATTAAAAGATTCTATTATAGAAATATTGTATTTTGTATAGACATTCACCAGGTAGAGGACATTTGGATAGTTTCTAGTTTTAGGCTATTAACAAAACTTCCATAAACCATCTGTGGAACAAGTTTTGTGTAATTTCCTTTCCTTTCTTTGGGTAAATACTGAGGACTGACATCGCTGAGTCATAAGGTATTGTATAGGTTTTTGTTTTTTGTTTTTTCTCAAAGTCTCCCTCTATCACCCAGGTTTGAGTGCAGTGGCACAATCTCAGCTCACTGCAACCTCAGACTCCCTTCAAGTGATTCTCCCACCTCAGCCTCCCAAGTAACTGGGATTATAGGTGCATACCACTATGCCCAGCTGATTTTTTTTTTCTTTTTTTTTTTAGTAGAGACAGGATTTCACCATGTTGGCCAGGACGCTCTCAATCTCATGACCTCATGATGCCCGCCTCGGCCTCCCAAAGTACTGGGATTACAGGTGTGAGCCACCATGCCCAGTGCGTATTACGTATGTTTAACAAAAATCTTATCAGCAGAAAAGATTTCCAAAGTAGTTGTGCTATTTTACATTCCTATCAGCAGTGTACAAGAGCATCAGTTGGTTCCTTTCTTCCAAATCCTCCCTAACACTGTAGTACAGTCACTCTTTTTAATTTCAGCCATTCTAATAGGTATATGGTAGAATCTAATTGTGGTTTTTAATTTCCATTTCTCTAATGACTAATGATGTTGAGAATCTTTTTGTGTGCTTATTGGCCATGTGTATATCTCTTTGGTAAATAATTTGCCTCTCTTTAATTGGGCTGTCTTACCACTGACTTATGAGATTATATTTCAAATACAATCCCTTTCTTAGATACTAATTTTCAAATATTTCTTCTAGTCTGTGGATTGTCTTTTTTTTTTTTTTTTTGTGGATGGGTCAGGGATTATTTTGGTATTTAGCTTTTAAATTTTTATTAAAATACATATATAAACAGATAGACAACATTTCTATAACCCCAGAAAGTTCCCTTGTGACCCTTAACAATCAATCCCCACCCTCAAGCCCTAGGCAATGATTGAGGAGCTTTCTATCCTTACAAATTACTTTTGACTGTTCTAGTACTGCACATAATACATATAGTGTGGACATTCTTCTGTTTCTAGCTTCTTTTGCTAAGAATGTTTTTTTGATATTCATCCATGATGTTGGATGTGTCTACAGTTCTTTCCTTTTTACTGATCAGCAAAATTCCATTACATGAATATACTAGTTAATTCCAGTTGGAAGGCCTTCTGAATAAAGCAGCACACATGAATAAATCTTTTGGCAGACTTGTTTTCAATTTCATGGGTAAAAACCTAGGGCAAAAAAACTGCTGGGTCATATGGTAGGTATATATTTAACTTTCTGATAAAGCAGTTTGATACAATTTGAAAGTTTTGTCCCCTCCAAACCTCATGTTGAAATGTGACCTCCAATGCTGGAGGTGAGCCTAGTAGGAGGTGTTTTGGGTCACGGGAGCAGATCCCTCATGAATGTTTTCATGCTGTCCTCATCATAATGAGTTCTCACACTGAGTTCAGGTGAGATACCGTTGTTTAAAAGCCAGTGAGTGGCACCCCTACAACCCCATTTCCACTTTCGACATGAAATCCCTGTTCCCCCTTCACCTTCTGCCATGATTGTAAGCTCCCTGTGGCCTTCACCAGAAGCAGATGTTGGCGCTATGCTTCCTGTACAACCTGCAGAACTCTAAGCCAAAATAAACCATTTTTCTTTATTAATTACCCAGGCTAAGGTATTTCTTTTTTCTTTCTTTTTTTTTTTTTTTAAAGATGGAGTCTTGCTCTGTTGCCCAGGCTGAAGTGCAATGGTTTGATATCGGCTCACCGCAACCTCCACCTCCTGGGTTCAAGTGATTGTCCTGCCTCACCCTCCCAAGTAGCGGGGACTACAAGTGACCGCCACCAAACCTGGCTAATTTTTGTATTTTTAGTAGCGATGGGGTTTCACCATGTTGGCTAGGCTCTCTCAAGCTGCTGACCTCAGGTGATCCACCCACCTGGGCCTCCCAAAGTGCTGGAATTACAGGCGTGAGCCACTGCAACTGGCCATTTCTTTATAGCAACACAGTAATGGACTAACACACAGCTCTCCAAAGTGATTATATTTTTTGTTCAACAGCAAGATATGACAGTTCGAGTTCTACATTCTAATGTGAGTCCTTGATAGTATCAGTCCTTAATTTTACCCATTTCAATAGGTATGTAGTAGTACCTCACTGTGGTTTTAACTTACATCTCCCAGATGACAAGAGACACTGAGAATGTACTTATTGGCCTTTTTCTTTTAAGATGTATTCTCACTCTGTCATCCAGGCTGGAGGGCAGTGGTGTGATCTTGGCTCGCTGCAACCTCCACTGTCCAGGTTCAAGCGATTCTTCTGCCTCAGCCTCCCAAGTAGCTGGGACTACAGGCAAGTACCACCACACCCAGCTAATTTTTTTAGATTTTTAGTAGAGATGGGGTTAGCTAGGCTAGTCTCGAACTCCTGACCTCAAGTGATCTGCCCATCTCAGCCTCCAAAAGTGCTGGGATTATAGGTGTGAGCCACTGCACCCAGCCCTTATTGACCTTTCTCCGTATCTTTTATGCAGTATCTGTTCAACACTTTTACCCATTTTCAAACTGACTATCTTACTATGTTGAAGGAGATCTTCTAGTATTAAAAACATTAAAAACAGCCAGGTGTGGTGGCTCACACCTGTAATCTCAGCACTTTCGGAGGCCAAGGCAGGTGGATAGCGAGGTCAGGAGATCAAGACCGTCTTGGCCAACATGGTGAAATCCCGACACCTTTACTAAATATACAAAAAATAGCTGGGCCTGGTGGTACGCACCTGTATTCCCAGCTACTCGGGAGGCTGAGGCAGGAGAATCACTTGAACCTGGGAGGCAGAGGTTGCAGTGAGCCAAGATTGCGCCACTGCATTCCAGTCTGGTGACAGAGGGAGACTCTGTCTCAAAAAAAAAAAAAAATTGTAATACAAGGTGGATTTAGAAAAGCATTAACATATACAATCATTTTACCCTGTCAACAATGGGTTGTGAAAAGAAAACCACCATTTAGTTCAATTTCTAACCCCATGCAGTAAAAAATAGGTAAAATATTGATTCGATTAAAGGAATATTTGAGAAAAGAAATGGTAACAACTTACAAATAGGCATCAAATTCAGTCTGATGACCTCAATCTTATCCTATTCCTTTCTCAACAACCACAATAACACAACAATAAAAAAAGTCAAAGTAACATAACCTAGACAGATCATGTACATAAAACATGTACAAATCAGTAAATTGCTGCCAAGATATACAAGTTGTGTTTTCAAGTTTGTTCATGGCCTCTTAGCATAAACCTCATCTATCAGGTTTACTTATAATGTACTGGCATCCCAAAACCCATTTACTAGGCCAGCAAATGTTAATGATGATACCAACCAAACAAGAGGTTAAAGGCCTTTAAACTGCCAATTCTAAACCTGTTTTTCACTTTCTGATTTTTTCTCGCTTTATTCATTAATTCCTTACTACTAGTTACATTATTCTAGCCTTCATTCTTTCAAGTCTGGTCATGTCCTATTACTTTAAGATTGATTTAGACTTGAATAATCACTTCTCAAACTCACCCCTCCTCATTCCCTCCAACCCTTCCCTAACCCCAAGTAACCACTAATCTTCCTTTCGTCTATAGATTTGCCTATTCTAGACATACCATATAAATAGAATCATATGATTTCATCTTTTGTGATTTCCTATTACTTTTAGGTCCTAGGATTTCTGAATATAAATTCTAATACAACCCGGTATTTTCTAAAATATAAAGCTTTAATTCTTACATATTACTGCTATGTATTTTCTTTCCCAGCTGAACATCTCAATAGAACTGCAGGCCCCATTTATATTCATGATGAAGTATTTATAATAATTTAATTCCCTTGGGGAAAAAACTACCATACGGAAGTTATTTTGACAAAAACATTTACGTATCATAACCTTAACTACTGATTCACTGATTCCTTTCAACAATGTAAGATAAATTATTCCTGTTGTCAAGAAGGTAGTGTATTTTAACTTACTGTAGAGCCTTACCTTGACTTAGATGTTCATGGTAAATGGAAGCTAAATTGGGAAGATGTTGTTGAAGATGAGATGTTAGTTCTGCATGTGAATTAATTTGAACTAGCTCCTCTTCACATCCAGATTCTTCACCATCAAAATCAGCCATATTTTTTTCTGATTTTGCACTGACCTGGGAGCTACTGCAACTGACATCATCTGCACTTAGCATATCATCAACCATATGCCTACAAAACAGAGAAAAGAACAAAGTTTGTAACTACAAATGTAAACCCAACTTGCGAACCACAAAAAATACCTCTCTTAAACTTACAAATACACTCAGAAACAAAGCTATATCTGCTTATTAACAATATGGAATGTTGACAGCTTTACGAAAACTGAAAACTTCACACTGTCAGACTATTTAATAATTTTGTAATATATACTCATATTACACATCTCACTAGAACAAATTCAAAGAACAATTTTAGGCAAGATCACTAATACTCACTATTTACATACTATTTTATAAACTCAAAGTCATAATGTGAAACCATAAAACATGGTTTTATACCACTGTAGAATCAAAGCAGAAAAATATTTCAATTAAAGGCTGTAATCTTGGTGGAGTTAATATTTATTGGGGAACTTCTAACCCAACAAACCCAAATTAAGTATTCATTTCTAAAACACACTGTTACAGGGCATAAAGACAAAATGATTTAAAAAAAAAAATCAAAAAAACATGAAGTTCAGGGTTGATTTAGAGACTCACAAGTAGTACCATTAATACACAGAATATGAAATAAACTAAAATTAAAAGCTAAATCATTAGGTCTTGTGAGGTATGGAGTGGGTATAGGTGTCAAAACTAAGATCTGCAGTGTACTGAACTGAATACACTGCATCTCATTTTTGTAATAAACTAATTGCTTTGTCTTCATCATGAGCTGTGCTGGGGACAACTGTGAATGTTTGTATCTATAATGTCAAACAGTAAGGCAGTGGTTCTCAATCAGGGGTGAATTAAGTCCCTAGGGGAAATCTGGAAATATCTAGAGATATTTTTGATTGTCAAAACTGAGGAGATGCTAGTGAAATCTAGAGATAAGGCTCGGTATACTGGCAAACATTCTGCAATGCACAGTGCAACATTAACATTGCTACAAATTCAAAGCAAAAAAATGTTCTCGCCCAAGGCTGGGCACAGTGGCTCACGCCTGTAATGCCAACACTTTGGAAGGTCGAGGCAGGTGGATCATTTGAGGTCAGCAGCTCGAGAACAGCCTGGCTGACACGGTGAAACCCTGTCTCTACTAAAAATACAAAAATCAGCTGGAACGGTGGCACATTCCTATAATTCCAGCTACTTGGGAGGCTGAGGCAGAAGAATCACTTGAACCCAGAAGGTGGAGGTTGCAGTGAGCCGAAATCATGCCACTGCACTCCAGCCAGAACAACGGAGTTTGACTCTGTCTCAAAAAAAAATTTTTTAATTATATGGCTCCAAATGCCAATGATGCCAATCTTGAAAAACACTTCCTTAAACTCAGATGCATCAGTAATAAGAATCAAAAAGTAAAGGAAATAAAGAAGTAATATGTATAGATATGTAGTTCACCCAAACAACTTAACTGAATTAGGGAAGATCTGACAAATTGCCAAGTACAGCAAAACTCAACCTGATAAAGTGCATATTCATGATTCACCATGAACTCACATACTATCAATTGTCATGACAATAATAAATATGCAGCTAACACTTACTGAGCACTTATTGTGTACCAATCACATTAGCCCAAGAAATCTTCACAATGAACCCATGAGATAGATACTATTGTACCCATTTTATTTTTAAAGACAGAGTCTCGTTCTACTGCCCAGGCTGGACTGTAGTGGTGTGATTATAGCTCACTGCAGTCTTGATCTCCTGGGCTCAAGAGATCCTCCCACCTCAGCCTCCCAATTAGCTCGAACTACAGGTGCACACTACTATGCCTGGCTAGTGCTTTTAATTTTTTTGTAGAGACAGGGCCTCACTATGTTGCCCAGGCTGATCTCTAATGCCTGACCTCAAACGATCCTCCTGCCTTAGCCTCCAAAGCACTGGGATTACTGTTCCCAATTTATAGATGAAAAAAATGAAGATTAAATATTTTGCCCATCATAATACCACCAGTAAGTGACAGAATCACATATTTGGTGTGTTTCACAGATAACCAAAAGTTTTATGCTGGAGCTTATCCTTTTAAATCAGGAGATGTGTAAAATTTCCCTTTCTTCATCACAATTTAGGTAAGTTTCCATAAGCATTCATATCTTTTTTAGGCATTTATTAAAAGAAGTTGAAGATCTAATCCTGTGCTACCCAATATAATACAGACTAGCCATATGTGGCCATTACACACGTAAAACATAGCTGCTCTAGGCTGGGTATAAGCGGCTCACGCCTGTAATCCCAGAGCTTTGGGAGGCTGAGGCAAGAGGACTGTTTGAGGTCTGGGGTTCAGGAACAGCCTGGGCAACACAGTAATACCTTGTCTCTATAAAAATTTTAAGAATTAGCTAGGTATGACAGCACACACCTTAAGTCTCAAGTACTCAGGAAGCTGAGGCTCAAGATTGCTTGAGCCCAAGAGTTTGAGGTTATGGTGAGCTACAATCACATCACTACACTCCAGCCTAGGTGACAGAGTGATACCCTATCTCTTAAAAAAAAAAAAAAAAAAAAAGGGCCAGGCATAGTGGCTCACACCTGTGATCCTCCCACTTTGGGAGGCCAAGGCAGGCAGATCACCTGAGGTCAGAATTTCAAGATCAGCCCGGTCAACATGATGAAACCCCATCTCTACTAAAAATATAAAAACATTAGCCAGGCATAGTGGTGGGCACCTATAATCCAAGCTACTCAGGAGGCTAAGGCACCAGAATCACTTGAACCTGACAAGTGGAGGTTGCAGTGAGCCTAGATCATGCCTCTGCACTCCAGCCTGAGCAACAGAGCCAAAGGGGAAAAAAAAAAAAAAAAAAAAAAGAAACATTTTAAATAATTAAAAGGTGTCTGGTCTAAATTGAGAAATACTGTTAAGTATAAAATACACACTAAAAATTGAAGACTTGGTAAGAAAAAAAGGAAGGAAAATACCTTACATTTTTACTTATTACATGTGGAAATAGTATTTTGGATACTACTGGTTTAATATGATTAAAATTAAGAACCTGGTTTTGTTGTTGTTTTGTTTTTGAGAGAGAGTCTCACTCTGTCGCCCAGGCTAGACTGCAATAGTGTGATCTTGGCTCATTGCAACCTCCACTCCCAGGTTCAAGTGATTCTCCTGCCTCAACATCCCAAGTAGCTGGGATTACAGGTGTGAGCCACAATACCCAGCTAATTTTTGTAGTTTCAGTAGAGACAGGGTTTCGCCATGTTGTTCAGGCTTGTCTCAAACTCCTGACCTCAAGTGATCCACCTGCCTCGGCCTCCCAAAGTGCTGGGATTACAGGCTTGAGTAACTGTGCCTGGCTAACAACCTGCTTCATTTGTTGTTTTTAAATGTGCCCAACAGAAAACTTAAAATTATCTATTTGTAGCTTGTATTTGTAGTTTGCATTATACTACTAATGAATAGCACTAATACAAAATGAATTGCAACTGAATAAATATAGGATATATTACTTCCCTAAAGGAAATATACACTGAATATTTATTTTGAAGTAGGCTTACCCATCATGGTGGTGGTGATGGTGGTGGTGGTGGTGGTGGTGGTGGTGATGCTGAGGACCAATAAATTGTCGACAATTAAATAATTCACTCCCAATAGTCTCCCCAAGGAAGTCCCCAGTTCGAGTGATACAAGACTCCTGAGACCCTTGTGCTATATGAGTAGCACTCATTTCCCCTGAAATATCATGTTCTTGGTCTTCAGAGTGTGAACAAGCATCCAGCATTCGTATTCGATTATCTACTGATGGCAATGATTCAGTATTAAAAACCAGGTCCTTTCCCGTTCCACTGCTTGTCCCATTTCTTTCTGATGAGCCTTGGGAATCCCCCAAGCAAATGCCAGCTTGACTTTCTAACTTTCTATTCCGGAGATCTGCACCACAACTGCTTTTGGGAGGATCATGACCATGATCGTCATCTTCATCTTCTTCTTTGAGGGTGTCAATATCTGCAATGTCTTCTGACTGTACCTCACTGCCAGGGCTCCCAGCTGACTGGCTTGCATGGCTAGAATTGACCTCATTGCTAGATCCATCACTATGCCCACTACTGCTACCAGGACCACTGCTTCCATCTTCACCACTGTTGGCAGTTTCATCAGAACTTCCCTGCATAGATTCCTGTATTTTGAAACAAACAGATTTAAATACATATTTAAACCAGTAAGAAAATAGTTATGAACATTAATAAACTGTACTTTTTTAAAAGGCTGCCAGTCTTGCTATACTCCTTTGAATACAAAATGGAATTAAAAACTCAAAGCACATCAAAAATACTACACAAAGGAGAGAATAAACCCAAACATGAATTATGTATATATACCCAATTCAAATGATCGTCATGCCAGAAACCCAAAAATGCCTTTAAAAGAGGGAAAACCTATTTCCATACCTCTGTGTCTGAAAGTCGTTGTTGCACATGTTTGGTTCTATTAATAAGTTGCTCATCCATTTCAATGTCACTGCCTCCACTTTGATGTGTATCACTATTATCACTGCTTTGAGGACTGGCTGCAGGTGACCCTATATAAAATATATTTTTACTTCTAATTTATATTAACATGGACTTAACAGAATGACTTTATCCTTTGAGTCCTTGACCTATTCACCAAAGCTTTATGCTAAGTAGCCAAAAATAAAATATCTAAATATGTTAACATTTGGTCATGATTTCTAAAGAAGATATAATAGATTTCAATTAAAAGTCAAGATATTTATGGTTTTAAGAAAAATGGGAAACATGTTAAAGGCTTACATCTCCTTCTCAAAATGAACTTTATGACTGATACAAATATATTATTATATAAAATCAATGAACTCTAGAACATCACTAAAACAAAACTAAGTCATGTTGCCACAAATTTCTAAGGCTCAACTTACAAGGTGATGGAGCTGTTCTTCTGAGCTCTTCTTCCTCTGAAGGAAAAAACAGAAGAAAAACATTCTAAGTGACTGAGCTTCTTTGGGACAGCGTGTTAACAGCTGTTCATATTACATAATCAACAAGTTACAGGTAGGAAAACCTGCAATAAGGTTAAGTCCCCACCACCTGCAGTAGTTGTTGGGGATGCCTGCACAGAAAAGCCTGAGAGGAGTAGTGTATGTTGTCAGGAAACAAAAACTGAGTTTGAATAAAGTTTTAGAAAGCCCTTGAAAGCTATGTATGTAAGAAGTACCCACAAAGCATCTAAAATTACAGTAGAAAACCTTGAAGCAGAAAACACAAAGAGAACTGAATCATTATGTTCTACTCTTAAAATTATTTCTAAAACAAAGCTTGTTTACAAAATGAAATCTCCAAAGCTTTTATGAAATAAAAACTTTATTTAAAAAGGAAAGATAACTAAAGCTGAGAAAATCCAATAACGACAAAGACTTTACTATCCCTCACTTAGGTAAACCAAAACATGAACTAACCAAGTATTAATCCCTTTATATATTCTCTTCCTCCCATCCCACACTTATTTTAAAATAAAGATTAAACTGAATGTATTAGCATAAAATACTTCAAATTTGAGAAACTTCGGACAATTTACTTCAAAACACATGACACTACTGACCTTTCTTATTTCCAATGGGAATATTAGTATTTAATAAAGATGCAAAAGAACTCTGTTTAGATAACTGAGCCTTAGCTGCTAGTGCATTATTCCACAGTGCTTTAATTAACATGGATGCCAAGTACAATGTCTACAAAAAGAGAGGGAGAGATTAAAATTGGAGAATTTCAGGCAACACTGTAGCAAATTTAATATCCATTTTGTCAAGCTGAAATGCCAAGACAATGAAATGAAAGTTAAATTATCTGAGTCACAAAGAAATTTTCACTTTACAGGGCGGGGGGGGGGGACGACTATTATCTTGTTTTGAATGAATTACCTGTTCAGTATGAACACTTGGCTCAAGAGCTGAGACCAGATTAAGTAGATGTCTAAGTGGTGCCGGATCCAAGTTCTTGATGAGTGAAGGAAATAAGTCATGTATATACCGACTACAATGTTTCAACTAGAAAATAAAGTTAGAGAGAATGGTCAAAAATAATTGCCCAACATATGTAGATATCTGATATAAAAACAGTTTGAAAGTAAAAAAGTTGGCCAGTACACTAATATTTTTTAATATGATGGTAAAATGCTAATGATCAAAGATGATAAATGACAGTGCATAACACAGTAAAATCAAATTCACCTAAACAGAAATTAAACTTAACCAAACAAATGGCACGCTGAATTTCCTAATTACAAGAGGGAAGGCTAGGCATGATGGCTGATGCCATTAATTCCAATACTCTGGGAGGCTAAGTTGGGAGGACAGCTTGAGCCCAGGAGTCTGAGATCAGCCTGGGCAACATAGCGAGACCTCACCTCTATAAGAAATACATTTTAAAATTAGCTGAGTGCCAAGGTGCGCACCTGTGGTTCCAGCTACACAGTTGGCTGTGGTGGGAAGATCTCTTGATTACGACGGAATTAATTTACATGTCATAATACAAAAATTAGTTAAACAGCAAATTAAAATACAAATAAAACAACATATTACACTTAGGAGAAAAAAGTAAATTATCACAGATGTGCTAGATTTCTCTTATTAAATCTTTATAAAGTATTTATATAATAATTTTATTTTACTAGAGTACAAAACAGAAACTCTTATAAAGATCTATAAAATAAACCATGAGATACAAAGAATCCTCTTATAATAAACACAAATATGTAAATTCATGAGGGACTATATAATATTTATGAAGATATAAACACTATTACATCATGTAAAATAAAGTATTTTATAGCCATCAAGCTGCTACCTACTAAATCAAGATAAGGTAACAAACAGACGATTAGACAAGTAATTCCCAATTTGAGGACTGTCAAAAGGTAAAGTTTCCTATTTTTAATACATAAAAAGTTATTAAAATATAGATTTTACTCTAAAACACTGATTTTTATATTTTGTAGGCATATACATATGAATTCTCTTCTGCTGCTTCTCTTTCAGGGTAAATATGCACAACCTAATATTGAAATATAAGGTGAAATACATGTAAGAAAATATAATACTGGAGCAATTCTTCTATGTTGGTGAGAGTTCTTATAAATTACACTGTGTGCTTCTACCATTTACTTTAACACCACTAAGTATCCATTTAAAAAACAATGGCAGTACTTCAAAACTACAAAAAGTATTTGATTTTTAAAAAGAAGTGAATACTCAGTAAGTTTACCACTTTTCTAGGTCTCAACTAAGAATGTTAATTTAAATACAGTATTAAATAACCTTACAGATTAAAATATAAAAGTATCTCCTAACTGAAATTCTTGGAAGGAGAAGTGTTTCAGATTTTGGATTTTTCCACACCTTGGAGTATCTGCATTATATACTTACCAGGTGAAGATCTCTAATTGATCTAAAAGATCTAAAAATCCAAACTCTGAAATGTTCCAATGAGTACTTCCTTTGACATTTTCTGAGTGCCAACATGGTGTTCAAACTTTATAGTATTTCAAATTTTAGAGTTTTGGATTAGGAACACTCGACCTGTACTAACAGTTTTCTCTACTTTTTGCCAACAACTATTACATTCTTTTTCTACTTAAAATATGATAAAAACACATATATACATTTATATACATAGTATATAATACAGTTTATTATATAGCATAAACTATATAATATAGTATATAATAAACTATATTATATACATAGTATATAAAAACAATGGCAGTACTTTAAAACTACAAAAAGTATTTGATTTTTAAAAAGAAGTAAATAGTAAGTTTACCACTTTTCTAGGTCTCAACTAAGAATGTTAATTTAAATACAGTATTAAATAACCTTACAGATTATATATATACATAGTATATAATAGTTTATTATATAGCATAAACTATATAATACAGTTTATTATATAGCATAAACTATATAATATAGTATATAATAAACTATATTATATACTATATAATAAACTATAATATATAGTATATAAACATATACTATAAATGATATATGGTGTATATATACTATAAGTATATAATAAACTATAATATATACTATATATACTACATAATAAACTTCTGATTTTCTGCCAATTTAACCATTAATATAATGAGATTTCCATAATATACTTCATTTTGATAATCATATATCTTGTTGGGGTTTTGAGGGTATTAATGTGCCACTTGGTTACTTTTGTTTTGTTTTGTTTTGTTTTATATAGAGAGATGAACTCTATGTTGCCCAGGCTAATTTTAAAACTCCTGAGCTAAAGTGATCCTCTTGCCTCAGACTCCCAAAGTGCTAAGATTATAGGAATGAGCCACTGAGCTTATTTTTAAGTAACAAGACCCTTGAGGAGAAAAAAAAAAAAAAACCCTACTTTTTCAAATGTGTACATTTAAGTAAATTGCAAAGTAGAGGAAAAATATTAAGAATGCATAGTGGCGGCAGCAGCGGCAGAGGAGGAAGAGGACAAAGAGGAGGAGGAAAAGGAGGATGAAGATGACAAAGACAAAGAAAGATGAAAAGAAAAGGATATCACAGAAGATGGAAAAATAGAAAATGCCAAGAATCCATCTCTACACTGAGACAAAAACTGTAATAGCGGGAACTATCAGATGTAACCATCCTGGAACTCTAGAGTCAATCTGAACTTCTACACTTACCAATTTCAGCCTTCAATGCTATAGCTGTCACTGCTACCCATTTCTGGCACGCACACTCCCAACCCCCCCATGCTATGATAGGCAGCTATGGAGACAGCAATACAGTTTTCCGGTACAGTTTCTAGAGACAGGTGGGCAGTAAGGACCACGTTCCCCAACATCAAGATTCTCTGTTCCGACAGGTAGCTGACTGCTAATTCTGATTGATGAAGTGCAGGCACAGACGCTGGCTGCCATTGTTTTAACACAAACCATCTGAAATTATTACTAGAGGACTTATAGGAGTTGCACTTGTTTTAGGGGGAACAAAACAAAAAAAGGAAACAACAACAAAAAGTCCACAGAGAATATACCTGACGTCCACCTGTTGCACTTCTTAAAGTGTTTTTTGTTTTGTTTTGTTTTTTGAGACAGTCTTGCTCTGTCACCCAGGCTAGAGAGCAGTGGTGCAATGTCAGCTCACGACAACCTGTGCCTCCCAGGTTCAAGTGATCCTCATGCCTCAGCCTCCCAAGGAGCTGGGACCACAGGTATGTGCCACCACACTCCCAAGTTTTTCTTTTTTGTTTTTTTTGTATTTTTATTAAAGATGGGGTTTCACTATGTTGGCCAGGCTGGTCTTGAACTTCTGACCTCTAGTGATCCACCCACTTTGGCCTCCCAAAGTGCTAAGATTACAGGTGTGAGCCACCACGCCTGGCCACTAGACAACGACTTTTAAAAACTTATCTCAAAGATTCTGAAAGAGTAAAGACAGGAAAACAACCCATCGCCAAAATGAGACTATCAGAGTAAAGGGACAGAAATTATAAAAAGGCACCAAAAAGCGATTATGGAAATGAAAAGTACAACAAAAGAAATGAACAAGACACTACCACAAGGATTCAAAGGCAGCTCTAAGCAGAAAAAAGAATCAGCATACCCAAAAATAGGCCAACTGTAATGATCAAGTCTGACAAAAAGAAAAAAAAGAATGAAGAAAAATAAATAGCCTAAAGGAGCTGTGAGATACCATGAAGCAGACCAACATATTCATTTTGGAAATCCCAGAATGCAAAGAGAAATGGAAAGATAGAATAATAATATCTTTAATAATGGAAAGATAGATAATAACTAAATACAACCAAATTTGACGAAAGACATGACTCTACAAATCCAAGATGTTCAGCAAACTCCAAGAAGGATAAACTCAAAAACATCCACTTCGATACACAATGCAATCAGACTACAGGAAGCCAAAGATAAAAATCTCAAAAACCACAAGAGAAGCAACTTGTTACATACAGGAGAGCCCCAATAAGATTATCAGTGAATTTCTCATCCAAAACCTTAGAGGCCAGAAGGCAATGAGCTGATATATTCTAAGGGCTGAAAGAAAAATGTTGCAATAAGAATTCTAAATTCAGCAAAACTGTCCTTCAGAAATTAGGGTTGAAATTAAGATTCCTACAAAAACAAAAAACTGAAGGAGTTTTTAGCACTTATACTTGCCCCATAAGAATTGTTAAAAGGCAGTTTCCCAGTGTGCTTCTGGCCACTGAATGGGAGAAGGCGACTCAAGATGGTAGCAGCCACAAACTCTAGCTCCAGCCTCCCACTCCAGACCTGGTTAGCAGTGGGGCAGTCAAGGCTGAAACATCCTGGCCTGAGCTAGCCTGACATGAAAGGGTAGCCAGCCAAATGATTCAGAAAACCTAGAATACTTGAGAAAAAACTGTTCACTATGCTAGGTTGAGCAATATGTGGATGAACTGAAAGCCTAAAGCCTGGGCCCAGGAACTGAGGAAACATGAGTTTGGGGCTCAGAGGTGCTCACACTGAGGCAAACCCTTGGGTGATCAACTAGTTGCCAGAGTGCTTCAAGCACCCTGGCCACAAGCTCACCTCCAACTCCTGAGTACTTGGTGCTCTTGTGTGCACTGTACTAGATACCATGCTATATAAGCACATGTGAACCAGCTTGGTGGGACCAGCTCAATCTCAGAGCCTCTCATCCCGCTGTTGTTGCTGTATCCTCATGAGGCACTTGGCTGTCTCCTGCAATAAAAGCACTTCCTGAGGAGAGCGACAGCAGCAATGAACTATCCCTGTGTTCTCAACGATCAGTACAAAACCCAGCACAAACGGGCATTAGTAATTATTGGAATGAACACTTTTCATGCACTCAAAAGTTCTGAGGAATAATGGAATGATTTAATTTGGTCTTTTGAGAAGGGTACAAGATGAATAAATATGACTTGTCTTGTAAAGAGAAAAAAAACAACAGGAAAAAATGCTAAAAATAATTCTTCCAGTTGAAATAAAGAAATAATGAAGAAATAAAGGTATCTGATATACAATGCAGTATTATTCATCCTTAAAAAGAAAGAAAATGCTGACACATACTACAACACAGATGAATGTTGAAGAGACTGGGCTGAGTGAAATACGCCAATCACAAAAGAACAAATATTTAATGATTCCACTTACTTCAGAAACCTAGAATACTCAAAATCATGGAAAGAGAAAGTGGAATGGAGGTTACCCAGAGCTGATGAGAGGGAAAAATGTGGAGACTTGTTGTTCAATGTGTATAGAGTTTCAGTTTTACAATATAAAGAAGTTCTAGAGATCCATTATACAATGTGAATAGACTTAACACTAGTGAACTAAACACTTAAAAATGATTAAAGGGGATAAACTGCATTTTTTTCAAACCAGTTTAAAATATTTTCAAAAGTTTAGTAATAAAAGATTCAAAATAGCAAGAAGATATAATAACCATAAACATGATGAAGGAAAGACTGGAAGAATCAGAGAAATAAAAAGTTCCAGAATAACAGTCGGAGACTTCAGTATCCAATTTTCAATAAAGAGAATAACCATAAAGAAGGAAATACAGAATCTGAACAACACAATAAGCCAAATAGACCTAGGAGGCATATACAGAACACTCCATACAACAGCAGCAGCAAACACATTTTTCTCAAGTACACGTGGGACATGTTTTGAGACAGAGTGGATGCTAGAACACAAGTTTCAACAGATATTAAAAGACAGATAATCATAAATAAATGTTTCTCTACCCACAGCAGGAAGAAGCTAAAAAATCAATAACAAAAGGAAAACTGGAAAACTCATAAATATGAAGAAATTCACACATTCAAACAGCCAAGAGATCAAAAAAGAAATCACAATGGAAATTAGAAAATATTTAGAGATAAAATACAACAAATAGAATGCAGAAAAAGCAGCGTTCAGAGGAAAATTTATATTTATGCATGAAAACTTTTATTTACAAATTAACTGTGAATTTAAAAAAAAAAAAGATCTCAAATCAACAACCAAACTTTACAACTTAGGGAATGACCCACAACAGAAATAATTAAACCTAAAGCTAGGAGAAGGAAGAAAATGATTACAGATAAATAAAATTAAAAATATGAAAATAGTAGAGAAAGCTGGTCAGATACAGTGGTTTATGCCTATTGTAATACCCTGACTTTCAGAGGCCAAGGAGGGAAGACTGTTTTACACCAGAAGTTCAAGACCAACCTAAGAAACACAGTGAAATCCCTTCTCTACAAAAAGAATTTATAATTAGCCAGGCATGGTGGCACAACCCTGTTCTCCTACCTACTTAAGAGGTTAAGGCAGAAGAACTGCCTGAGCCCCGGAGGTTAGGTAAGATTACATCACTATACTCCAGCTTGAGCAACAGAGCAAGATATTCTCTCCTTAAAAAAATAGTATGAATGGGCCAGACGTGGTGGCTCACACATGTAATCCCAGCACTTTGGGAGGCAGAGGTGGGTGGATTACCTCAGGTCAGGAGTTTGAGACTAGCCTGGCCAAGATGGCAAAACCCCGTCTCTACTAAAAACACAAAAAATTAGCCGGCTGTGGTGGCACATGCCCAACTACTCAGGAGGCTGAGACAAAAGAATCACTCGAACCTGGCAGGCAGAGGCTGCAGTGAGCAGAGATCACGTCACTGCACTCCAGCCTGGCCAAGACAGAGCGAGGCTCCATCTCAAAAAATAATAATATTAATAAATAAAAAGAATGTTAACACTCTCTCCCTCTTTCTCTTCCTCTTTCTTTCTCTCTTACATTCTTTTCTTTCTTTCTTTCACTCTTTCTTTCCTCCACTCTCACTTTCTTTCCTCTCTTTTTCTTTCTTTCAAAAATTAAAAATTAAAAAAAAAAAAGAATGTTAACAGAGAAAACAAAACCAAAGGAGGGTTAAAAAACTTGGTAAATGACAAACCTTTAGCTAGACTATTAAAAAAAGGACTATAAAAAAAGAACTAAAAGCTATAATAAAAATGAGGGCATTCATACTAAACTTACAATTCTAAAAAAATTATGATATTATAAATAATTGTACACCAGAATTAGACAACTTGTAAGATTCCTTTCATGAAAAAAATTCTCAGAAAACTAAAAGAGAAGAAAATCCTCAACATGATAAAGGGTACTCATGAAAAACTCACAGCTAATATCATACTCAAAGATGAACATATTTCCCCCTAAGATCAGAACAAGACAAGGATGCCTACATTTACCACTGCTACTAGACACTGTACTGAACTTCTAGCCAGAGCTGTTAGACAAAAAAGAAATTAAAGGCATCCAAATGAGAAAGAAAGATGTATATAGAAAATCCTAAAGAATCCACAGGAGAGCTACTAAGCTGAGAAGCAAATTCAGAAAGTTGCAAGAAACAAGATCAAAATGCAAAAATCAGCTATATTTCGATACACCAGAAATGAACAATTTGAAAAGGGAATTAAGAAAGTAACAGAATTTTCAATAGCATGTAAAATACTTAGAAACAAATCTAACCAGAGAGAGTAAAGTTTTGTATACTGAAAACTACAAAACATTGCTAAAGTAAATTAAAACTCTAAATAAAGAGAAAGACATTCATGTTAATGGATAGGAAGACTTATATTGTTAAGATATTAATATTATCTCCAAAGTGATCCAAAGAATCAAAGTAATACCTATCCTTTTTTGCAACATTTGAAAACTGATCCTCAAATTCATACAGAACTGCAAGAGACTCTTAATACCCAAAATTATATTAAAAATATGAATTTTAAATTTGAAAAAAAAAAAAAAAAAAAAAAAAAAAGCAACAGTAGTAATTAAATAGTATGGTACTGGCATAAGGATACACATGTAGGCCAATGGAGTAGAATGATGAACCCAAAAATAAACCTTCGTATGAAAAGGGTCAACTGACTTTCAGCCAAGGTTGCCAAAACCATTTAATGGGGAAAAGACAGTTTTTTCAACAACGAGTGTTAGGAAAACTGAATATTCACATGTAAAAAGAATAAAGTTTAATCTTTACCTTACACCACATATAAAAATTAACTCAAAACAGATCAAAGACCTAAACTTAAAAGATAAATCTTTTTAAAACCCCTTAGAAGAAAAGATAAAGATTGTAATCTTAACGACACTGGATTTGAAAATTATTTCATGGATATGACATCAAAACCAGCCAACAACAAAGATGTATTAGACTTCATCAAAATTAAAAACTTCTGTTCATCAAATAACACTAACAAGAATGAAAATAAACCCTAGATCACATGGCAAAAAATACAGAAAAAGCATCTGACAAAATTTAATATCCTTTCATGAAAGAAGGACTCAAAAGAACAGACATAGAAGGGACTTACCTCAACATAAGAGAGGCCATAAATGAAATGCCCACAGTTTTTGGGTTTTTTTTTTTGAGACACAGTCTCATTTTGTCACCCAGGCTGGAGTGTAGTGGCGCAGTCTCAGTTTACTGTGACCTCCGCCTCCCAGGTTCAAGCAAGTCTCCTGCCTCAGCCTCCCGAGTAGCTGGGATTACAGGTGCGCGCCACCACATCTGGCTAATTTTTATATTTTTAGTAGAGACGGGGTTTCATTATGTTGGCCAGGCTGGTCTCAAACTCCTGACATTGTGATTCACCTGCCTCGGCCTCCCAAAGTTCTGGGATTACAGACCTGGCCAGCTTTTTTTCATATATAAAGCACACAAATAACATCATAAATCAATAGGGAAAAACTGTACGCTTTTCCTCTAAGATCCAGGACAGGCAAAGATGCCCAGCATCGCCACTCCTATTCAATTTAGTACTCAAATTCCAAGCAAGAGGACTTAAGGAATAAAAGGACTCCAAATAGAAAAGAGGAAAGAAAAATTATCTTTTTACAAATCATCATATATTTGTAGAAAAACCTTAAGACTCAACAACAAAAAACTGTTAGAACTAATAAATGAATTCTGTAGAGTTGCTGGATGCAAATTAATATACAAAAATCTGTGGCATTTCTAAGTAAAAGAAGCTATCTGAAAAGGCAATTAAGAAAACAATCCCATTTACCATAGCAACAAAACTATTTTATAATATTTTGAAATAAACTTAGCCAAAGAAGTAAAAGACTTGTACACTGAAAATCATAAAACATTGAAGAAAATTAAATACAGATAAAAAGACATTCCACGTTCATGCATTGTAAGAAAAATACCATTAAAAGTCCATATTACCCAAAGTGATCTACAGAGTCAACGCAATCCCTATCAAAATCTCAATGGCAGCCTTTCTTTTTTTTTATTTTTTGAGACAGGGTGTCACTTTGTCAGCCAGACTGGAGCACAGTGGCACAATCTTGGCTCACTGCAGCCTCGACTTCTTGGGCTCAAGCAATCCTCCACCTCAGCCCCCCATGCAGCTGGGACTACAGGCATGTACCACCATATCCAGCTAGTTTCTTGTATTTTTGGTAGAGACAGGGGTTCGTCATGTTGCCCAGGCTAGTCTCAAACTTCTGAGTTCAAGCTATCCACCCACCTTGGCCTCCCCAAAGTGCTGGGATTATAGGCATGTGTCACCACACCGGGCCTCAATGGCATTCGCTACAAAAATAGAAAAAAAAAATCCTAAAATTTATACAGAACCACAAAAAGACCCCAAATAGCAAAAACAATCTTGAGTAAGAATAGGGCTGAAGGTACCACATTTTCTAATTCCAAAATACATTACCATGGCTACAGTAATTAAAACAATATGGGCCAGGTGCAGTGGCTCACACATGTAATCTCAACATTCTGGAAGGCTGTGGCAGAAGGACTGCTTGAGGCCAGGAGTTTGGATACCAGCCTGAACAACACAGCAAGACCCAGTCTCTATAAAACAATTTTAAAAAATTAAAAATTAGTCTGGTGCAATGGCATGTGCTTATAGTCCTAACTATTTGAGAGGCTGAGGCAGGAAGACACAGCCGTAATGAGCTATGATTGAACCACTGTACTCCAACCTGGACAACAGGGCAAGACTCTGTCCCTTAAAAATATTATATGGTACTGACATAAAAACAAACTTATGGACCCATAGAACAAATAAGCCCAGAAGTAAATCCATGCATCTATAGTCAACTGATCTTCGAGAAGGATGCCAAGAATATATGACAGGGAAAGGACAGTCTCCAACACAAGGTGATGGGAAACCCTGATATCCACATACAGAATTAAATTGGATCCTTATTTTATACCACATATAAAAATCAACTTAAAATGGGTTAAAAACATAAAAGTACATTTAAGACCTGGAACTGTACAACTACTAGAAGGTAACAGGTAAAAAGCTTCTTGACAATGGTCTAGGAAATAATTTTTTTGACAGGAATGATTAGCATAGGCAACATAAGCAAAAATACACAATTGAGATCTCATCAAATCAACAAGCTTCTACACAGCAAAGCAAACAAATAACAGCATGAAAAGGCAACCTACACAATGGAAGAAAATATTTACAAACCATTTATTTGATTAGGAGTTAGTATCAAGAATATTTAAGGAACTCATACAACTCAATAGCAAAACAAAACAAAAACCTCTATGCAGGGCAAAGGAAATAGACATTTCTCAAAAAAAGACATACATACAGCCAACAGGTATAAAAGCTGATCAATATTACTAATTATCAGAGAAATGCAAATCAAAAGCATGAGGTATCATCTCACACCTACGCTGTAACAGCTATTATCAAAAGACAAATGTTAGCAAGAATGTGGAGAAAGGGGAATCCTTATACACTGTTGGTGGGAATGAAAACTGGTACAATCATTTTTGAGAGCAATTTGGACATTCATCAAAAAAATTAAACAGATTTTATGTTATGATCCAGAATCCCACTTCTGGATATATATCCAAAGGAAATTAAATCAGTATATCAGAGATATCTTCACTCTCACATTCACTGCAGTATTATTCTCAAGAGCCAAGATATGGGAAAAAACTAAATGTCTTTCCACAGATTAACAAAATGGGATACATATACAGACACACGGATATTATTCAGCTTTAAAAACAAAAAACGAAATCCTTTCATTTTTGACAACCTGACCCTAGAAAACATCATGCTAGGTGACATAAACCAGACACAGAAAGATAAATACTGCACAGTCTCATTTACATGATGAATTTAGTCAAAAAAGCAGAGAGTACAGGAGGAGAGAGTGCAGGAAGAGAGAGAAACAAGTTGACATTGTTTAAAAAAGTATAAAGTTCAAGTTCTGCAAAATGAGTAAATTTTGGAGATCTCATGTACAGCAATGCGACTATAGTTGACAATACTATATTGCATACTTGAGAGAAAATGGTAACTGTGAGGTAATAGATATGTGAATTAGCTTAATTGTAGTGACTATTTCTCAATGTATACGCAGATTAAATCAAGTTGTACACCTTAAATATATAATTTTTATATATTTGTACAATATTTCTGAATATTTGCATATTAAATCTCAATTTTAAAAGAAAAACATAGACTTGGAGAAATTATACACAAATTATATACTCCATAAAAAGATTAATATCCAAAGTATTAGATTGTAGTCCTAGCTATTTAAGAGGCTGAGGCAGGAATATCACCTGAGTGCAGGAAGTCAAGGCTGTAATGAGCTATGATCAAACCACTGTATACATACACACATACACACAATATACTTATGTATACAAATATATGTATTTATATTATAATAAAAAATACATAGATGGAGTCTTGCAGGCTGGAGTACAGTGGCAAGATCTCGGCTCACCGCAACCTGCGCCTACCCGGTTCAAGCCATTCCCCTGTTTCGGCCTGCCGAGTAGCGGGGACTATAGGTGTGTATCACCACACCCAGTTAATTTTTTTCATTTCCTTTTCTTTTTTTTTTTTTTTTTTTTTTTTGGTAGAGATGAGGTTTCACCATGTTGGCCAAGATGGTCTCGATCTCCTGATCTCACGATCCACCTGCCTTGGCCTCCCAAAGTGCTGGGATTACAGGCATGAGCCAGAATTTGTTTTTTAAAACTCAAAAGAAAACCAAACAAAATCCAATCAAAAATGGTCAAAAGACATGAACAGACATTTCTCCAAAGCAAATATGCAAATAGCCAACCAGAACGGGAAAGCGTGTTCAATATAATTAATCATGAGGAAAATGCAAATAAAAACCACAATGAGACACAAATTCACACCTACTAGAATAGGTGAATTTTTTTTCAAAAGGCAAGCAGTAGGTATTGACAAGGATGTGGAGAAACCAGAAACCTCTGGTATTGTTGGTGACAATGTAAAATGGTGCAACTGCTATGCAAAACAGTTTGGTGGTTTCTCAAAAGGTTAAACACAGAATTACCATGTAATCCAGACATTCTACTCCTAGGTATACAGTCATGTGTCACTTAAGGATAGGGATACGTTCTGAGAAATGCCCTCTTGTGAAAATCAGAGTATACTTACACAAAAGATGGTAGCATCTACTATACACCTAGGCTATATGCTATAGCTTGCAGCTCCTAGGCTACAAACTTGTACAGCATGTTACTGTACTGAATACTATAGGCAACTGTAACTCAATGATAAGTTTTCGTGGATGTAAACACAGAAAAGGAAATTTGTTGCACTACATTAGGACAGCTATGACAATGCTATCAGATGACATGAATTATAATAAGCTCCATTATAATCTTATGGGAACACTGTCATATATGTATGTGGTTTGTTGTTGTCTGAAACATGGTTATACAATGCATGACTTTAAAAGTGGCTTTAGTATCTTACACTCACTCAAATTTTTCTTCAAGCATAAAGAGACATTTCAAGTGTATGTACAAAAGAACTGAAAGCAGAAAACTGAGCAAATATTTGTAAATCCATGTTCACAGCAGCATTACTCTTAATATCCAAAAGGCTCAAAAAACCCAAATGTCCACTGGTGGATGTGTATATACATACAACAGAATACTAGTCATAAAAGGAATGAAATTTTAATGTATGCTATGACATGTATGCTATGTATGCTATGACAGACTGACTTTGAAAACACTATGTTCAGTGAAGCCAGCCACACACAGAAGGACAAATATTATTATTCCACTTATATGAGGTACCTAGAATAAGCAAACTCATCGAGACAGAAGATGACAGAATGTAAAACAGCTGAGCATGGTGGCTCACACCTGTAATCCCTGCACTTTGGGAGACTGAGGCAAGACAACAGCCTGAGTGCAAACACTGGAGACCAGCCTGAGCAATACAAGACCCCATCTCTACAAAAAATACAAAATCAGCTGGGCACACTTTAGTCCCAGCTACTCAGGAGCCTGAGGCTGGAGGGTCACTTGAGCCCAGGAGTTTTAAGGTTGCAGCAGTGAGCTATAATCATGTTGCTACATCCAGCATGAGTGATACAGCAAAAAAGGAATGTAAAATAGAAGAAACCAGGGGCTGAAAGAAGGGAGGAAATTAAGGGTTATTTTAATGAGCACAAAGTTGTTACTAGTGATGATGAAAATGTTTTGGGTACTGATAGCAGTGGTAGTTACACAACATTATGATTATCTTTAATCCCACTGACTTGTACACGTATAAATGGTGAAAATGATAAATTTTATGTCATGCATATTTTACCAAAATATAAAATAAAAGGAAAAGAAAAAGTACATATACATTAAAAGCCTTCACCCAAGGACAGGCATGGTAGCTCATGCCTGTGATCCCAGCATTTTGGAAGGCTGAGGTGGGTGGATCAAGAGGTCAGGAGTTCAAGACTACCCTGGCCAATGTGGTGAAACCCCATTTCTACTAAAAATGCCAAAATTAGCCGGACGTGGTGGCAGATGCCTGTAATCCCAGCTACTTGGAAGGGTGAGAGGCAGGAGAACTGCTTGAATCTGGGAGGCGAAGGTTGCCGCAGTAAGCCAAGATTGCACAATCGCACTCCAAAGCCTGGGCAACAGAGCAAGACTTGTCTTGATTAATTAATTAACTAATTAATTAATTAATTAATTAAATGCCTTCAACCAAAAACTCAGAACAAAACAGAACATAAAAACCCTCATGGGATCAAAGAACATTTTTAAAAACCACGAGAGAAAACCTTGCCAGCAGGAGATGCGGAGAATCTGAAAACCTTTTGGTAAAACCTTTTGTTTCTTAAGTTCTTAATTCATAAAACAATGTACAACTATTAATCATTTCTACTACAACGTTCCAAGGAGAATAAAAGTGACTTTAGTATCCTACACTCACTCAAATTTTTCTTCAAGCATCAAGAGACATTTCAAGTGTATACAACTCCAGAACATAACATGCACAAATTTCTCCTCAGGAAAAACAAACGCCTACTCTGTGAAATCCATAAGAAAAATAAATACAAATTAATTCTGGAGTAAGGAAGAAAGGAATGAGAAAAACAGATTGAGGAAAAAGAATTCGTCAGTCACATACTTAAATATAGCGTAATACTAAACAAGTGTGGGAATTATGGTTATAGTATATCACCTGCAAATAACAATAAAAACTGGGAGGTGGAAAATGAGAAAGTAGGAGAAAAATGTTGAATTTCATCATCCTATAGAGGAGAAAAATCATTACTGTACTTTATAATAAAAAGGAACAAATCCACAAAGAAAATCAAAGTTCCCATCAGACACGAGATTTTTACAAATTTCTGAAACATTAAAATGTCTGGCAATATTTTTATTTTTTATTTATTTTTGAGATGGAGTCTTGCTCTGTCGCCCAAGTAGAGTGCAGTGGCACGATCTCGGCTCACTGCAACCTCCATCTGCCGTGTTCAAGCAATTCTCCTGCATCAGCCTCCTGAGTAGCTGGGATTATAGCCACGTGCCTCTAACGCCCAGCTAATTTTCGTATTTTTAGTAGAGACAGGGTTTCACCGTGTTTGTCAGGCTGGTCTCGAACTCCTGATCTCACGATCCTCCCACCTCAGCATCCCAAAGTGCTGGTATTACAGGTGAGAACCACCATGGCGGCCTGCGAATACCTTTTTAAAATGTAATAGGTAAAGAAAGTTGTAGCTCAGAGTATGTTTTAAGAAAGCTATAGAGGAGGCAGCTAAGACAATCTTCCCAATATAACTGGGAAAGATTCTGGGCTGAGTAACACATTTGATTGACAGAAGGAAGAAACATGGAGATGGAGACAGGACTTAAATGAAGTTTTCTATAAAAAGTGATTCTTTCTGTCAGCCATCCATCAGTTAGAAAAACACGAGCAGCCAACATATAGGTGACCCAGATCCACCAGAGATCTTCTCTGGGGGAGAAAATCATATAAAGTAATTGCATATAAGTATACATACTGGTATCACTGTACATTCTCTCATTTAGTCGTACAACCTGAAATGCAAGCTTGATGAGACAAATGAGAAAAGAAAGAGTAATTATGCCTCTAATACTATTTCCCCAGAAGTTGCCAGACAAGAGCTCCATTGGAGAGACAGCACTATTAGAAAAGCATTTTATGGGCCAGGCACAGTGGCTCACGCCTGTAATCCCAGCACTTTGGGAGGCCGAGGTGGGTGGATCACCTGAGGTCAGCAGCTTGAGACCAGCCTAGCCAACATGGTGAAATCCCATCGCTACTAAAACTACAAAAATTAGCCAGGTGTGGTGGCGGTCACTTGTAGTCCCCACTACTTGGGAGGGTGAGGCAGGACAATCACTTGAACCCGGGAGGCAGAGGTTGCAGTGAGCCGAGATCACACCACTGCACTCCAGCCTGGCACGTGGAGACAGAGCAAGACTCTGCCTCAAAAAAAAAAAAAAAAAAAAAAAAAGTATGACACTCCAGAGTATATACAACATATACCTAGTTGTCTTTTAAAAATATGAATGGGGACAGGTGTGGTGACTCATCCCTAAAATTCCAGCACTTTGGAAGGCCAAGGCAGGAGGATTGGTTGAGCTCATGAGTTTGAAACCAGTCTGTACAATATGGCGCAGCCTCGTCTCTGCAAAAAATACAAAAATTAGCCAGGCATGGTGGTGTGCACCTGTAGTCCCAACTACTCAGGAGGCTGAGGTGGGAGGATAACTTGAGCCTAGGAGGTGGAAGATGCAGTGAGCCAAGACTGCATCACTGTACTCTAGCCTGGGCAACAAAACAAACAGCAAAGGCATATGAAGTGACCCACAACATAAAAAAACCAGTACAGACAAGAAATATAAATATGTAATAGAGGAAGAAACAATCCCTCATGGTAACAGTTCCTGAAAGGGCAGGAAGAAATAAGATTAAAATCATAAAATGTAATCCAGAAAGGGCTATTGCAGTGGCCAGACTATAACTCAAGTACTGTTATAACTTCAGATGCTAACAGTATGCAACAATGTCTAATAAGGCAGTAATCTAAATATGGGTATAAGGGCATGTGTGCGTGTGTGTACACACACACACACACACGCGCACACACACACACACACACACAAACACACACACACACACACAAAATTAGCCAGGTGGTGCTCCTATCTGTAGTTCCAGCTACTTGGGAGGTTCACTTCAGCCCAGAAGTTCAAGGCAGCAATGAGCTAATTACACCACTGCACTCCAGCCTAGATGAGAGCTGGAGACTCCGTCTCAAACAAGCACACAATGTTAGACATGGGAAGTCAAAGAAAATATACTGAAAACCTAGATCATTAATAATCAAAAATATTTTAATTTCTTATTATCACTAAATATAATGAAGTAGCAACATAATGGAAGAAATTAAATATAATTGAAGAAATCACTATTTATAATAGAAATAAAAAATAAACAAAATTCCTAAGATTAAGCATGGCACGAAATAAAAATCTATACACCAGCAACTTGGAAACTATGAATAATGCAAAAGGAAAATGAAAAGAATTATCATACTTTGGACAGAAAGACCAAACTTCAGTTCTCAAATTAATCATTAACACAATGAAAACATTTTAGGTCAATGCTAAAATTCATATGAAGAAATAAGACAGAAAAGTTATGACAATAATGAGAAATGCCTAGTTGTCTCGGGCATTTTAAAATATTACAAAGATACAAGTAAAAATAAAAAGGAAATTAGTATAAACTCAATAAACATATTCTTAAAGGACCAGAAAGTAAATATTTTAGGATTATGGGTAACAGCATCTCTGCTGACTACTGAACTCTGCTGCTCTTCTGTGGAAGCCACCATAGACAATATGTAAAAGAACAAACATGGCTGTGTAGCGAAGATTTCCAAAAACAGACAGTTGACTAACAGTTCATCAATCCCTGGTATAGACCATAATTACACATAGAATTAGGTGAGTATAGAAAGTTCAAAAAATGACACAGTCAAAACAAAACTGATATCTCAAGTCAGAATGAAGAGTTAATAAACAAATGGAATTGGGAAAATTACACAACAAAAAAGGGAAGAGAACTGGACACATACACAACACTTTAACATAAATCTCAGCTGGATTAACAATTAAGATATGTAATTGCAACAGAAAACGTATAGGAAGAAACTAAAGGAAAATTATCTTATAATGTTGGGAATAAAGAAGACATTTCAAACCAAGATATAATATCCACAGACCATAAAAACTACAACCACAAATTTGAAACTGAACAGTAAAAACCACCTTAAGCAAAGCAAAAGGCATCAAATCAGGATACAGTCATGAGTTATACTCATAAACCAAAGATCAATTTCAGTGACACATAAAGAGCTCCTACAAATTAACAAGAAAAACAATTGATAAATGGCAAAAAATATAAACAGACAATCCCAGAAAAAGCAAAAAAATGGCTCTTAAACACAAGATTGGCAAACTCACTCATAATAAAAGAAACGTAAACTTAAAATACCAATGATATGACTTTTTACCTATCAGATTGGCAAAGATCATGAAATTTAATGTGCTGACAAAATTAAGGAGAAAGTCAAACTGTCATACTAGTATTTACCACAAGTTAACCACACATACACTTTAACCTAGTAATTCTAATTCTACTTGTAAGTAGGAATTTATCATAGCTACACAAAAGTTTTGCACAAGGATGAAATGAACACATTAGAAGTTACTTATCACAGCACTGTTTGTAATAAAACAGATTGGCTGGGAGATGGGGGAAGATATTGCCCATTAATGGGAATTGGTTAAATTATGGTGCATACGTTTAATTAAACACTATACAATCTTACAAGAAGATAAAAAGCACTTCATATATTGATGAGAAATCTTCAGAACAAATTAAGTTTAAAAAAATAAAAAGTCTGGTTGGTATGCTACAATTGTGAAAAATAAAAAGGAAGAAAAATTTATATAGCTCGCTATTTATACAAAAAAAAATCTGATACACCTGAAAGGATAAGAACTGCATGCCTGAGGAAAAACATGTAATATATCTTTTATATTTACTTTTGGAATTTTGAATCATGTGGATATATGCCTATTCAAAAAAATTTTTTTTCAAGTACAACAGACAAGAAACATATCAATACAACAATTCAGGATAGAAGGGTAGACTGTATAAATGAGAATAACAGGAAAATGTCTCCTTATTAAACCAGAATGGTTTCATGAAGAAGCTCCCAATGACTGACTCTGACTTCCTTCAATTCTACCAATAACACAGTAAGACATAGACTCAGAAGCCAGATTTCAGTCCCAGCTTGTCCATGTCTTGGTCTCCTTAGCTATAAAACAGGATAATAGAATTTACCTCACAGAAAAGCACTTAGAAGACTGATAAGCGAAGCACTCAACAAATGTGAGCTCTTAATATTACCTGTGCGGCAGCCCAAATGCAGTCAATATGTTGAGTACTCAGTCGCCCTTCTGCTGCCAAAAAATTCAAGATCACTTGGCACTGTTTGATAATCTGTAACAGAAAAACCGTATCATTAATTTCAAAAATACTCTTCTTTATCAACAGAACAGAGAAGTCATATAATCATTCACAAACCTCAATGTGTAAATTTGGTCCAAATATATGCTCCACCACATTGTTGCTAATAAGCCAGTCTGCAAGTTCTTTTGCAATGGACCTGAAGTAATAAAAATAGTTAGTACATTAAAAATATATTTTTGTCATCTTTTCTCATGTCTAAAAGACTCAACTGAAAACCTAAATTTGTTCCCATACCAATTACAAAGAATTAGATACAATCAGTTTTACAGAATACTACAAAGCATAACTAGAATGAAATATAATGCTGAATTTATAAATTCAAATTCCCCGAGTTTATAAACAAGCAACAAATAACTGTAAAGTTAAAGTAACAAGTAACACTAAGTACACAGGTGTAACACTGAATTAGTGAGGTATTATCCTACTCAAGGTCTTTGCCTTCCCCCTTTTTAATTTCCACAGTATGTATTGAAGCATTTAGGAAAGATTTCCCAATATGCCCTCTATAACGAGATAGTATCAGGAAAGTAGATTACCAAAAGGATGAAAACAAAAGAATTATCCCCAAGCCAAACTGTAAGTCTCCTGGCTGATACTATTAAATATTCCACTAATAGATGTAAAGGGAAGTAATAGACATTCATGTAACACATAATAATGATTTGGTCAATGACAGACCAAAGGATGGATCAAATATACAACAGTAGTCTCGTAAGATTATAATAAGATTATAATTGACATGAACAATTCCTATTACCTAATGACACTGTGGCAATCGTAATGTCAGAGAGCGTTACTCACAGGTTTGTGGTAATGCTGATGTAAACAAATCTACTGCACTGCCAGTCATATAAAAGTATAGCATGTGCATATAGTATGTAATACTTGATAATAAATGACTGTGTGACTAGTTTATGTATTTACTTTTTATTTTTAAAGAATACTCTTCCTAGTTTTAAAAAAAAAAAAAAGGCATTGTCAGCATGCGAGAGGACAGCTCTGTGAGTATTATTAAAAAGTAAAAAAAAAAAAAAAAAAGGAAAAGGAAAAGCTTACAGAATATTAAAAAAAAATACTTTTGTACAGCCATACAATGTGTTTGTGTTTTAAATAAGAGTCAAAATGTTTAAAAATTTTTTAAGTTTATAAAATGAAATAAAAAGTTAGAGTAAGGTAAGATTAATACTGAAGAAAAATTTTTTTAAATAATTTGTGTACCCTAAGTATATAGTCCTTACAAAGTCTACAATAGTGTAGAGTCACATCCTAGGCCTTCACATCCACTCAGCAATCGCTTACCAACTCACCCAGAGTTGGAGCTGTATAGGATGCTTACCAGGCAGCTTCCAATCCTGCAAGCTCCATTCCTGGTAAGCATCCCATACAGGCAATACCCTATTTTATCTTTTTTGTCAATTTTTTTACATTATTTTTTCTACAGTTAGATACATTTAGACATAAATACTTACGAAGTGTTACAACTGCCAACAGAATTAAGTACAGTAACATGCCGTACAGGCTTGGAGCCTAGGAGCAACAGATTATACCATCTAGGTTTGTGTAAGTTTGCACAATGAAATCACCTCATGATGCATTTCTCAGAATGTATCCCTATCATTAAGTGCCATATGACTATATTATAAAATGAAGGGAAGAAAATTAGTTTCAAAATAAAATGTACAAAAGGCCCCCAATTTTTTCAACATTATATACAGATAAACTGGAAGAATTAAGTAATTTACTTTCTTATTACAACAAAGAATTACATTCTATAATATAATTGTATACTAACAAGTTTTATTTAAAAAAAAAACACTAGAAATTATATGGGCCTCAAAAGGTAAAACATTAAAATAAAACTAGATATATTTTACCTATTTCTGAGTAATCCTAATGAAGTTATGATCCGTAAGATTCAACTCTTATTTACATAATAGTTCAAGAAACAAAACTCTTTAAAAAAGAAAAACAAACAACAACCCACTACTATGTAAGTCTATTAAAGGACATTAAAAGGGGACCCAGGCTGGTGCTATGGCTCACGCCTGTAATCCCAGCACTTTGGGAGACTGAGGCTGGGGAGACTGCTTGAGCCTAGGAGTTACTGCTTCTACAAAAACTAAAATAAAATTAGCCACGTGTGTTGAGTCATGCCTGTGGTCCCAGCTACTAAGGAGATTGAGGTGGGAAGATCATTTGAGTCCAGAAGGTCAAGGCTGCAGTAAGCCATAATAGTGCTGCTGCACTCCAGCTTGGGCAACAGAGCAAGACACTCTCAAAAATTTAACGGGGAGACCCAGGGACTTTCATAAAAACCGTACAACTATAAAACTGAATAGTATTAATAATCATTAGTCAGATGTCTCAAAACATACATGCAATGGGAGTCAAAGAAAGTGGGAGGGGGTGCCAGAAAAAGTATGTGAATACCCCAGACTTCCAAAAGCTGATGAAACACATTCATCTACACATCCAAGAAGTGGAACAAACTCCAGAAGGATAAACACAAAAAAATCCACATCTACACATATTGTAGTCAAATGGTTTAAAGCAGTGAGAGAAAAACAACTAAGCATAAACAAGGGAACCAGAGTAAGATTAACAGCTAACTTCTATCCAAAACAGTAATAGAGCTACGTTGAAGCAATGTTTTTTATTTTATTATAGTTAAGTCAGTATGAATGTGAAGAAGCTGAATGCATATTTAACTCAAAAAACTGCTAAGAAAATAATTGTTAAAATATTTAAATCAATGAAATTAAAATGGTATACTAGAATCTACCTATATACTGTAAAATAAGACAGCAAAGGAGAAACAGAAACAAGATATGAGATACACAGAAAACCAACAGCAAAATGACAGCTATAAAATAAGCCATATAAAATTATTAGTGAATTAAAAATTCTAATCAAGGCACAGATTATAGGACTAGATTTTTTTTTAAAGATCCAACTATATGCTACCCCAAAAGACATACTTTAGATTCAAAACAAGCAGACTGAAAATAAAAGAATGGAAAAAAGATAAACCATGCCAACAAAAAGCTTAAGAAAGGTTTCATGGTTATACTAATATCAAATAAAATAGACTTTAAGGCAAAAAATGTCTAAGAGACAAGGACATTTAAAACGGAAAAAAAAAAAAAATCAAGTTATCAAGAACACATATGGACCTAACAAAAATTCCTGAAATACATGAAGCAAAAACCGAAAACAGAATGGAAAGGAGAAACAGACAATTCCACAATACAGCTAATTCTTGTTACTCTCATTAGTTATATTCTACAGAGTAACAGCAAACACTCAATTAGCTAATACTGAACCCTTGGTCCTACAGGAAATATGTACATCATATACACATAATTCACAGATCTTGGATCTTAAAAACCTCTCATACTGGTTGATTGTTTTCTCTATTTTACAAAAGAGAAAACGGAGTGGCCAAGCACGGTGGCTCACACCTGTAATCCCAGCACACTGCAAGGCTGAGGCGGGTGGACTGCTCCAGATCAGGAGCTCAAGATCAGCCTGACCAACATGGGGAAACCCTGTCTCTACTAAAAATACAAAAATTAGCTGGGCATGGTGACAAGCACCTATAATCCCAGCTACTCAGGAGGATGAGGCAGGAGAGCTGCTTGAAGCCAAGAGGCAGAGATTGCAATGAGCCAAGATAAAGCCACTGCACTCCAGCCTAGGCAACAGAGCAAAACTCCATCTCTAAAAAAGAGAGAGAAGAGAGAGAGAAAACGAGGTTCAAAAGTGTTTATATACCTTGCCTGAGGCCAACGCCTATGCCTAAACAAGTGCTAGAGTTGGGATTCAAACCCCATCCAAGTGGCGCCAGGGATTCTTACACTCCACCACACTGCCCCTCAACACCTCCATCTCAATATTCCATTATTTGTGAAGAAAAATATTTTTTCTTCTCTTCCATGGTTTCTGTATTTGTGAACTCATCCATTTGCTGCAATTTATTTTTAACTCCAAAATCAATACTTGTGGCATTTTCATAGTCACTCACAGACATACACATTGCAGTCAAGACTGGAATCTTCCAATATGCACGTTCCCAGCTAAAGTCAAACAAGGTGGCACTCTGTCATCCTGCTTCAGAGCTCATACAAAGATGACCAAACCTGCAAATACTTAGGATCAAATGTATTTGGAAACTTCAATACCTACTTTTATTTATTTATTTTTTTTTTGAGACAGAGTCTTGCTCTGTTGCACAGGCTAGAGTGTGGAGTGCAGTCGTGCAATCTCAGCTCACTGCAACCACCACCTCCCAGGTTCAAGTAATTCTCCAGCCTCAGACTCCTGAGTAGCGGGGACTACAGGTATGTACCACTAGGCCCAAGTAATTTTTTATTTTTAGTAGAGATGGGGTTTCACCATGTTGTCCAGGCTGGTCTTGAACTCCAGACTTCAGATGATCCACCAGCCTCGGCCTCCCAAAGCGCTGGGATTACAGACATTAGCCACTGAGCCTGGCCTCCCACTTTCAATAATAGACAGAACTAGGCAGAAAATGCAAAAAGAATATAGGAGACAGACAACAACACTACAAACCAATTTTACCTAACAGACATCTATAGAACACTCCATACAACAACAGCAGAATGTACAGTCTTAAGCACACACAGAACAGTCAGCAGTACTGACCATGCTAGGCCATAAAACACAACCAAGAATGTAATTAAAAACTGGGCAATGTTGTGAACGAAGAAAAAAAAATAGCAAATAACCACATAAAAAGATGTTTTAGGCTGGGTGTGGTGGCTCATGCCTGTAATCCCAGCACTTTGGGAGGCCAAGGCGGGTAAATCACCTGAGGTCGAGTGTTCAAGACCAGCCTGACCTGTAGAAACCCTGTCTCTACTAAAAGTACAAAATTAGCCAGGTGTGGTGGCACATGCCTTTAATCCCAGCTACTTGGGAGGCTGAGGCAGACTGCTCGGACCTGGGTGGGTAGACGTTGCAGTGAGCCGAGATCACACCACTGCACTCCAGCCTGGTGACAGAGCGAGAGTGTCTCCAAAAAAAAAAAAAAAAAAAAAAGGGGACAAAATGCTACTTTATATCCCCTAAATGACAGTAACAAAAAGATAGTAACAACAAAAATGGGGAGAAACTGGAAACCTCCTACAACGCTGGTGGGAATGTAAAACAATGCAGGTATACTGGAAAACAGTTTGACAGCTCCTATGACAGTTAAAGGTAAACTAATCATGCAAGCCAACAATTCTAATCCTAAATATCTACTATGAAAAATGAAAACATATGATCACAAAAGGGCTTTACATAAATGTTTATAATGGCATTACGTATACTAATCAAAAAGTAGAAACAAATCAAATTTCCATCAACAGGTAATTGATAAAGTGTGGTGTATCTATACGATGTAATATTTTCAGCAATAAAAAGGAATACAGTACTGAGACAAACTATAATTTCAGTGAACCTCAAACAAACAAACAAGAGTATACTAAGTGAAAAGAAGCCAGATGAAAAAGACTACTATCATTTGATTCCTTTTAAATGAAATATCCCAAAGTGGGTAAACCTACAGAGACAGATTAGTGATGCTGTAAATAATAGGTACTGGCTACAAATGGGCAAAAGATATCTTTTTTAGGTGATGGAAATGTTCTAGAATTGGCCTGTGCTCACAGTTGCACAACTCTAAAAATTTATTATAAAATTCATTAACTTGTATATTTAAAACAAGTGAATTTTACAGGTATAGTATTTATACATCAATAAAACTCCTTAAAAACACTCAATTGACAGCCACCAACAGTATTTACCACATACTTTTTCTGTTTACTCCAATTTTCTCACACTGTGCATACACTCCCTTCCCATCTTAACTCTTTACTACCAGTCCTCAATACTTTTACTCTCCTCTCTATTCTCTTAAACATGTCTTTAGGATGTATATTCCTTACTTTAATTGGAATTCCTTTTTATTCCCTATTCACTGTTCTCACACAACACCTAGCCTGTGTTATTACTGCAGTGAACATTCCACACTTTTATCCTTTTTACAGGGGATGGGAGGAGTACGAGTATCGAATTAGCAATTATATAAGGCTCTCTTTAAGCAGTCTTGTGGAGGTGGAGGGGTGAGGGGACACAGAGGTTGTAAAGGAAAATCCAGAGCTGAAGGTTTGTTTTTGTTTTGTTTTTAAGATAGACTCTCACTCTGTCACCCAGGTTGGACTGCAGTGGCTCAATCTCGGTTCACTGCAACCTCTGTCTCCAGGTTTCAGTGATTCTCATGCCTCAGCTACCAAAATAGCTGAACTCACAGGCATGTGCCACCACACCTGACTAATTTTTGTTATTTATAATAGAGATGGAATTTCGCCGTGTTGGCCAGGCTGGTCTTGAACTTCTGGCCTCAAGTGATCTGCCCGCCTCAGTCTCCCAAAGTGCTAGGATACAGGCATGAGCCACTGAGCCTGATGCAGAGCTGTAGCTTTATAAATACATTGAATACGGTCTACATAATGTCTTGATGGTGTGAAATGACACTTCTAATATAATCCAGAATTTATAAAGCAATGAAAAATCCTGGGCAACACATTTTAAGAGGATCACTGACAAGGAATATTGCCAGAGATGAATGACTCATGCTGATAAATCCAAAAACCACACCATATAAAAAAGAACTGGGAGAATAAGAACTCTTTAGTCTGAAGGGAAAAAGAGTCAACAGACATAGTCTATGGTTTCCAATTCAAGAAGACCTAGGTTCAAATGAAATTAGCTCCTTAGAGCAGTACGAAGATCAAGTTACACTGAAGTATGACTCACAGATTTAATTTCCAATTTTCTAACAAAGCTATCCAACTCTGTTCAAGGAGAAGATATTCTATCCTACTGAGATTTTTAAAACTGATTTCTATACTAGATGAACAATTAAATGGAATAAATATATTTCTCAGAACCCAAGAAGGGTAAGCTATAAAAACTACTTTTTTTCATGTATCGGCATCATTAACTTGGTTTTTCCCCAGAAAATCTATGTACTGAATAAGGTCTTCAATAAGGTCTTTTCTCTTTCTACATCTAGTGTGTGTTATGAGCTGAATGTTTGTGCCTCTGTAAAAATTCATACGTCAAAATCTCAACTCCCAATGTGATGTTATTGGAAATGGGGCCTTTGGGAGATAATTAGGTCATGAGGGTGGAGCCTTCATGAACGGGATTAGTGCCCTTATAAAAGGGACCTCAGAGAGCTCTCTGTCTCTTTCCAACATGGAAAATAAAACAAAAAAATGGCAGTCTACAGTCAAAAAGAAGGCCCCCACCAGAACTTGACAATGCTGGCAACAACCTGATCTTGGACTTCCAGCCTCCAGAACTATGGGAAATAAATTTCTGTTGTTTACAAATCATCCAATCTATGGTACTTTGTTGCAGCAGCCTGGATTAAGACAGCATACTTTCTGAAAGCTATCAATAACAGTCTTTCAGACTGAATTCTCCAGTATAAACAGCATGTTTTCATATATTGTGAAAAATAGTACTATATGTTGGTATATGCTTTTTAAAGAGAGAAATGTGGCAAGACTCAGTGGCTCAGGCCTGTATCCCAACACTTTGGGAGGCTGAGGCAAATGGATGGCTTTGAGTCCAAGAGTAAAGACCAGATTAGGCAACAAATGCCTCTACAAAAAATACAAAAATTAGCCATGCTGGCATGCGCCTGTAGTCCCAGCTACCCGGGAGGCTGAGGTAGGAGGATCGCCTGACCCTGGGAACGTGAGGCTGCAGTGAGCCATGCTCCCACCACTGTATTCCACCCTGGGCAACAGAGCAAGATCCTGTCTCAAGAAAAAGAGAGAGAAAGAGTTATGTTGAAGATAGCACAATGTTTTGAAAGGCTGATAAAGACTATACAAATTTTCATGGAGCAAAGAATTTCTAGTAAAAATTTCAAATCCAAAAGTTACAATTTACCATATAAACAGTTGTACATTAAAATGGTATACTTATATACAAAGTAATACTCCTACTTACGTTTCTGTGTCTGATACTAATGATTCATTATTGCACACATCATTGAAGGTATGGAGTTGATTCTATGATTAAAAAAAGAAATTAAAGTTTTTTATTTTTTCAAAAATTATCCTTGCATATGTCGGCAAGTATTAAGAAACACAGTAAACTGACTGATTTATGTAGATCACAATTAATAACTAGATTAACACTATAAAATATAAGACATAATCAGACACACACTTCCTAATTAGTAAAAGTATTTCTGTTATACTAAAATACTAAATAAGGACCAGGCGCAGTGGCTCACACCTGTAATCCCAGCACTTTAGGAGGCCAAGGCAGGTGGATTACCTGAGGTCAGGAGTTCGACCAGCCTGGCCAACATAGTAAAACACATGAGAATCACCTGAACCCAGGAGGTAGAGGTTATAGTGAGCCAAGATCACACCAATGCACTCCAGCCTGGGCAACAGAGTAAGAGATCATCTCAAAAAAAACAAAAAAACAAAAAAACTAAATTCATTCTACAAATAATATTTATTCTTTATTACACTAAGTACACCAGATAAAGCAAAGCTGAGTGAGTTAAAAAACCACCACCACCACCACCACCACCACCATCTAATGCAAGAGAGCAAGTAATATATCATTAAACACAAAAGTTTCAGGAAAGGCTTCCTACATAAACCCGTTTAAGATTTAATTTATCTGGGACAATGTCAACGAGTATCTCTTATATTTACGAAACCCAGTACACACAAAAGTAAACTCTAGCTATTTCAGATTTTCAGCGTGACTATACTACCAAAACAAAAACAAAAACAAAAAAAACCAGGGCCAGGCGCAGTGGCTCAGAACTATAATCCCAGCACTTTGGGAGGCCGAGGTGGGCGGATCACAAGGTCAGGAGATTGAGACCCTCCTGGCAAACATGGTAAAACCCTGTCTCTACTAAAACTACAAAAATTAGCTGGGGCTGGTGGCAGGCGTCTATAGTCCAAGCAACTCGGGAGGCAGGAGAATCACTTGAACCCAGCAGGCAGAGGATGCAGTGAGCCAAGATCGTGCCACCGTACTCTAGCCTAGCTACAGAGTGAGACTCCATCTCAAAAATAAAAAAAATAAAAAATAAAAACAATACAGAAATATAGCTGGGCACGGTGGCTCACGCCTGTAATTCCAGCACTTTGGGAGGCTGAGGCGGGTGGACCACCTGAGGTCAGAAGTTTGAGACCAGCCTGGCCAACAGGGTGAAACCCCATCTCTACTAAAAATACAAAAAAATCAGTTGGGTGTTGTGGTGCACACCTACAGTCTTAGCTACTCAGGAGGATGAGGCAGGACAATCGCTTAAACCCAGGAGGCGGAGGTTGCAGTGAGCCGCGATCATGCCACAAGAGAGCAACACTCAAACTCAAAAAAAAAAAGTAAAAGAATAAAGCAAATGGGGACTGTAACAAATCAGAAAAGGCATGTCCATTCTGAAAGATATAGTTAATTACTTAGTTTGAACAGACTGTTGTTATGCAAGAATACAGACCCAAGGATACCAGGCCTTCTTCCAACCCCCTCACCAAGAGAAGTCAAGAATACAGATTTTATGTTATTTTGTCGTATTTAAAAATAGTATTTAAGATTGTTCAAAACAAATATTTAGTAAAATTTGGCCTATAGCCCAATAATCTATGGTTTCTGTCTGAAAAATTAACCAATTGCTTATAAACCCCTCCGGTTATTCTTCTTTCTCAAAACATCTATAAATATGAAAACCTGAATAAAGAGAGAAAAACAAAATGATGGAGTTGGATCCAGAAATCAAATGGACCCACGGTATAAATCCTTATAAATCTAAGCTTCAGACTTCTTCATATTTAAAATATAGGAAACACAGAAATAATTTGTGAAGAACATACAAAGTAATTCATGTAAAATACTCAGTACAATGCCTAATATGAAGTGCTCCACAGTGGGTAGTATTATTATGATAGACCAGAAAGCAAATAAAAAATGACCGAAAATAAAGCAAATATAGCTTACTGTTATCTGACTCAATCCAGCCAACCTCATAGTCAAAGTGGGTGACATAAAGTACTTAAATGCAAGATCTAGGCTTTCTTTGTCAAAGCATAATGTTGTATCCAATGGTTCTTTCACTGTGCTCCACATTAAGTCAGCCATGTTACGAGCTGCACTCTGTCGTAATTCCTGATCAGAGAGCTTGCATAAATACCTGAAATGATTCAGAAATAGAAAATACATAAAAATTCACAAAGCATTGCTAAAGACCACTCAACAATTTAAAATGTACATTGTAAGCATTAACCTTTTTTTGTGTCCAAAAGCTACAAACCTCTGGTTTTCCTCTCAGGCCTATCTAACCTCTTTGGCAGATTCATTCTCCACTGTCCAACCTTTCAACATTAGTGTTCCTCAAGGCCTGTAATGGATTACAAAACAGCCACAAATTCCTCCCATCATTGTATGTACAAGTCTTTGCAATGTGACTTTGCTAATCCTCTCATCAAAAGGTGTCATCTATTTCTATACCTTTAAATCTGGGCCTTGTAATATAACTTGCTTTGGCCAATGAGATATTAATAGACATGACATAAGGAGAAGCTTCAAAAGCCTTTGAGCTTGCCTTCTCTTACTGGGATCTTTATCACCACTAAAACAAGAAACCAAGGTTAGCCTGCTGGATCAAAGAGAAGTGTCTGATGCTCCAAATGACATGAAGCCAACTGTAAGACATATATGAGATTCCCCCTCAGCCGAGCGCAGTGGCTCACACCTGTAATCCCAGAACTTTGGGAGGCCAAGGCAGGTGGATCACAAGGTCAGGAGTTCGAGACCAGCCTGACCAACATAGTGAAACCCCCGTCTCTACTAAAAATATAAAAATTAGCCAGGCACAGTGGTGGGCACCTGTAATCCCAGCTACTTAGGAGGCTGAGGCAGGAGACTTGCTTGAAACCGGGAAGCGGTGGTTGCAGTGAGCTGAGATCACACCACTGCACTCTAGCCTGGGTGACAGTAAGACTGTCTTAAAAAAAAAAAAAAAAAGATTCCCCCTCACCCCCAAGATCAATCAGCATAACAATCCCACAATGTGTGAACAATGCTAACCCAGACCATCCAGTTTCAGCCAAGTCAACAGAGATCAACAAAACTGCCTAGCCAACCTGAGAACTGTAAGAAACAACAAATGGCTATTGTTTTTCTTTTTTATGAAACGAGGTCTTGCTTTGTCACTCACACTGTAGTGCAATGACTCAATCAGAGCTCTACATCCTCGAATTTCTGGGCTCAAGTGATCCTCCTACCTCAGCCTCTCTGGTAGCTGGGACTACAGAAGTGTGCCACCACACCCACCTAATTTTTTTCCCCTGCACAGAGATGGAGTCTCACTATGTTACCCAGGCTGGTCTTAAACACCTGGGCTCAAATGATCCTCCCACCTCCGAATACCAAAATGCTGAGATTACAGGCATGAGCCACTATGCCTGGCCAGCTATTGTTTTTAAGCCACTAAGTTTTGACAGATGTTTTCTTAAACATCAAAACCAACTGATACAGAGTTCTATCTTAGGCTCACCTCTATTCTTTTCCTGTATGCTCTCCTCAGGTGGCTTAATTAACTCCTGTGGTTTTTACATACCATCTTTATACTCACAATTCTTAAATTAATTAAACTGTTCTACAAGTTCACACTTCCAATTTGTCAGGGTCACTTAAATGTCCCACAGGCATCTCAATGTCTTGTCTTTAAGTTCTAGATTTTTACATCTCAGTGATCAGATCCACAGTACAAATAAAAAATGGAGGGAAGTGCTGAATGTCACCCACACTACTACCGTTTTCTTTATACCCTATAACGACCAGTCTTATTGATTTTACTTTCACTTACATTTATCCAATTTTCAAGATAATCATTAACAATCCTACCATAAGTAACCACCATTTTCTTTCCAGGACTAATACATTAACCTTTTAATTGGTCTCCTCCTAGCTTCTATTCTGGCCACCCTATATTTATGATCTACTTAAAGGCCAAAAAAAAATCATGAAACAGCTGATAAAAAGCCTTCAATAGATTCCCACTGAAAAAATTACATCTATCCTCCTTACAGTGGCCTACAAGGTCCTGAATAATCTGCCCGTGCTTATCCCTCCAACCTCATAATTATATCCCCTTGCACATTATTCTCCACAGCAATCTGCTTCTAGTTTCTTGTGTCATACGTTAACTTCAAAGCCTATACTCACATGTTCCTTCTACAATACATCTTTCCGATAATCACTTGAATAGCTGACTCATGTCCTTCAGATATCACCTTTCAGAAAGGCCCCATACTCCCTCTGTATCACACTAACTTACTCACATAGCATTCATCACTATCCGATTCTTTGCCTGACATTGTCACCCAAAAGTTGAGCAGTTCTGTGAAAAAGGGAGACACTCAAACCTCTCCAAATGAATGAATGAGGAAAAAAAAGTGTAATACTCTCATAAATGTCCAGAAATAAACAATGCAGAATCCTGATAGTTCCTACTCTAATTCTAATCAATACAACCCTTTCTCCATCTTCTTAGGCTTCCTTTTTAGGTTGAGGCTTATAAAATTCAAGTAAAATTCAAATGTCACCTCCCATTCAATGAGACCTTCCTTGTCGCCATATTTAAACTGTAACCCACCCTCTAGAACTCTCAATCTACCTTTGCTACTCTTTATCCTATAATACTTAACACATTCTGATGTAGAAGAATGTATCACTTACTTATTTTGTACATAGATTGAACAAGAGCAGAGATTTCTGCAATTTGTTTTCTTCTTTGTTATATCCTCAGTACCTAGAACCTAACAGACACTTACTACGTATTTGTTGACTGAAAATACAGTGAAATAACCATTACTAATCTCTTTAATTCTTTTTACACACTTATGTTAAAAAAAAAAAAAAAAGTCCAACATAACTTGGTAAAAATTAAACATTAAATATAAAATCCATATATGTGCATAAAAAATACTATATGCAGAAATGTTACTTGAAATTTTCTCTAGCAGTTATGACTACAGACGACTCACAAACAATATAACTCTGTATTATAAATTGTTTAAATATATTACACTGATAACTGGAAAAAGAGATTTGATAAACTTACCTAATAACATAGGTCCTAAAAGGTATAATGTGCTGCATGACAGCAGGGATATGTAGCCATATTCTAATCTATATAAGAAACATAAAAACAACATTAATGTCTAACGAATCTGTAAAATACATGTCTTTCACTAAACTAATTAAAAACAAGGGCACTGGCTGGATGTGGTGGCTCACACCCATAATCCCATTACTTTGAGAGGCCAAGGTGGGCAGATCACAAAGGTCAGGAGTTCAAGACCAGCCTGGCCAACACAGTGAATGAAACCACGTCTCTACTAAAAATACAAAAATTAGCTGGGCATGATGGCACATGCCTATAGCCCCAGCTACTCAGGAGGCTGAGGCAAGAGAATCGCTTGAACCCATGAGGCAGAGGTTGTGGTGAGCCAAGACCGCGCCACTGAATCCAGCCTGGGCAACAGTGCAAGACTCTGTCACAAATTAAAAACAAAAAAAAGCCGGGCGTGGTGGCTCACACCTGTAATCCCAGAACTTTGAGAGGCTGAGGCAGACAGATCACAAGGTCAGAAGTTTGAGACCAGCCTAACCAATATGGTGAAACCCAGTCTCTACTAAAAATACAAAACTTAGCTGGGCTTGGTGGCATGCGCCTGTAATCCCAGCTACTCAGGAGGCTGAAGCAGGAAAATCGCTTGAACTTAGGAGGCGGAGGTTGCAGTGAGCCGAGATCACGCCACCGCACTCCAGCAAGGGCAACAGAGCGAAACTCCTTCTCCCAAAAAAAAAAAAAAAAAAAAAAAAAGGCAGGATTTTGCTGCCTCCAAAATTACACATATTATCAATTATGAAAAGAGTATACTACAAAACAGAATTACACATGTATCAGGAAATCTATATATATCTTATTTTACATAGTCTATCTGAAAAATGAATCTTAGCTTCTTGCTAAAAAGAAAAAAACCATGTCTCAAAGTAATATTTTCTTACTAAATAATTCTCTATATCTCTTTGTGTGACCAGCAGCATCCCCAAATACAAGGCACTGTATTCGTTTTTTAATAAACCATATTCATTTTTAACGAATCATCTCATTAGTTCCTAAAAAATTTCAAATTACCCATGATTTCTCATTACTTCAATATCCATCTGAAGTAAATCTATTTTACAGCCACACACTGATTACATTATCAACAAGTATTTACTGGAATAAGCTCTTACTGTCACTATTAGAACTCAACTGAATTATAAGTTACATTTCCTTTTTTTCTACACAGTATTCCAACATATTGATGTATCAAACATGAAGACATTATAATAGTTTTATTTTCAAAAGCATTAAGAATAAAAATCTTAACCAAACAAATCAAACAAAAAACTCTGATACTGAACCTTGACACAGGCAGGAGATACAAATTAAAAACGAATTTGGGTGCTCATTTCGGCAGCACATATACTAAAATTGGAATGATACAGAGAAGATTGCATGGCCCCTTTAATATTAAAAAAAAAAAAATTGGACTGGTGCAGTGGCTCACACCTATAATCCAGCACTCTGGGAGACCAAAGGAGATAGATCACTTGAGGTCAGGAGTTCAAGACTAGCCTGGTCAACACTGCTGAAATTCCATCTCTACGAAAATAACACAAAAATGAGCCGGGCATGGTAACACATGCCTGTAGTCCCAGAACGTTGGGAGGCTGAGGTGAGAGAATCACTTGAACCCAGAAGGTGGAGGTTTCAGTGAGCCAAGATCCTGTCACTATACTTCTACCCTGGACTACAGAGTGAGACCTTGACTCAAAATAAACAAATAAAAAAAACCAAACAACAATTTTTAAAAAATTGGGGAATACAGAATGTAGGGATTCACCCTAATCAAATAAAAGATGTCTATAAAAATCCTGAAGTAAATATGTTAATGCTGAAATGTTAACAACTTTGCCTTCTGAAACTAGGAACAGGACAAGGAAGCCTTAATTCTACTTAAGCTGAAGGACCTAGACAGTACAATACGGTAAGAAACTAAATAAAAGGCAAAGGACTAGAAAGGAAGAATTAAAAATGATACTACTCTGAAAGAATGTAATTGTGTAACTAGAAAACCCAAAGTAACTTTCAGATAAACACTGAAATTAAAGAGTTTAACAAAACTGCTGCTTAGAAGGTTAATATAAATAAATATGCATACACCTATATATAAACACACACACACACAACACAAAAACAAAAAACTGCATCTCAAAAAAACAAACAATAAACAGTCTTTGCTATTACATTTGTAAAAAGCAGAAGCAGTCTTAGGATGCTGAGAATTCAGAAATTGTTATTGTGTTCCCCTGTATGTCACTTAAGCCCTACAAGCTTGTGCCTTTAACCCACATCTCCAACTTAATCATTTGACTAAGGCATATTTTATGTGAAGTTCTTTTATTAAGCCACATTTGCACTTCTTTCTCCTCGATAATAAATCCCTTGTCTCTACTGGATTCTTTACAATTAATAAAAGGTGCTACGTATGAGATGACAAACTCAGGTAAAGAGCTGAAGGCTGAGGAAGGATACTATAAGCTAAAACCAAATATAACTCAGCAAAAGTATGATTAACTTCCATTTGGGTCTCAGTGGAGTAACTTGTGTGCCTATGTGTTCTATTTCTCTAAGCTGGGTTAAATGTTAGTAAGCTGCATTTGCAAAGTGGGAAAACTACATAAAGATCTTTGTTGCTATGTTCTTCTGGGTGCAAGCTGTTATTAAAGAATGGATCCATATAACAGATGGAATAATATTTGGGCAAACTGATCAATTTCCTAAAACTCAGAGCTAGTTAACAATTGAAGTTCTAGTTAAGAATCTCCTTAAATTGTTGAGATTAAAATAAATGTATGGGCTTGATGTTATTGTCAGATTTGAACCTTAATCTGATACGTTAAGAATTTTCTTTGTTGATAATTCCAACCCAGAGCAGAGTGAGTTTTCCTGAGATGCAATTTCATGATTCTAGATTCAGGTTCTAAAAAATAACACTCATCAATAGAGCACAGTAGCTCACACCTTTAATCCCAGCACTTTGGGAAGCCAAGATGGGCAGATCACGAGGTTGAGAGATCAAGACCAATCGGGCCAACAAGGTGAAACCCCATCTCTACTAAAAATACAAAAGTTAGCTGGGCATGGTGGCATGTGCCTATAGTCCCAGCTACCCGGAAGGCTGAGGCAGGAGAATCACTTGAACTTGGGAGGCAGAGGTTGCAGTGAGCCAAGATCGTGCCACTGCACTCCAGTCTGGCAACAGAGCAAGACTCCGTCTCAAAAATAAAAATAAAAATAACACTCACCATCTGACAAAGTTACCTTTCCTCAATAAGAGTGAGGAAATCGGCCAGGCACAGTGGCACACACCTGTAATCCCAGCACGTTGGGAGGCCAATGTGGGTGGATAGTTTGAGTCCAGGAATTCAAGACCAGCCTGGGCAACATGGTGAAACACTGTCTCTACCAAAAACACAAAAATTAGCCAATCTTAAAATAAATATATAGACTTTTTTCTTTAAGTGAGGAAATTATCCTAGAAAATAAACAGAATGGGGTTATTTCTGGGATCCCAGGAAATGATATAAACATGTTCTCTTCTGAATGTGTCATTTACGATAAACTGACAGAGATATTCAATAATGTCAGTCCTTATCTGCCTTGCCTTAAACGTTATTTATGAGATATTTTCTTTTCTTTACAAAGGGTTGCCCTAAAATGTAATACTATATTTTCACTGTTAAATATAGTTCTATTCATTCCTATGAAATTCAGAGATTCACAGAGACCTCACCCTATTGAAGCCAAAACAGCAACAAGTTCCCACTTTGCAAGAAAAGAAATGGACATATAAAAATGATCAGAGTTTATACAATTACCCATTAGAGGAAATTAATGTGTTTTACAATAATTTGTATGAGCATGGAAAAATCTTAAATTTAAAGGCCCTAAAGTATCTCAAATGCAAAGACTAGTCTATTTTAACTGTTTAAATAGACCATTAAATGTTCATATAAACTTTAGAAAGAATGGTCAAGACTCCAAAAACTTGTCAGAAATCATGCCACAACTTCCAATGCTTCAAACATCACCAGCCCTTTTAGAAAAACTACACGATGAAATAAAAAGAATTGTATGTTCTTTATGTACACTAAACTATTAACTATATGAAAAAATTAGCTTGCAGAGAACCAATGTAAAATATTTTTATAAGAAAAAAACACCAGAGTTACTCCATTGAGTTACTATTCTCAGAAAAGTAACAAATACAGATTATAGTATTATAGTATTACAGTGTTCAAAAAATAGATTATTAATTTAAACACTATGTTAACTTCTGTTTAACAGCCTCAGTTGAGTTGCAAGATAAAGAAAACTATGCAGATTGACAACAACCCACCAGTTAGCAGACATATAAAGGCTGGAAAAAAAAAAAAAAAAAGGTAAAACACAATCTAAGCCTAAATCTTTCTGTTTAGTGAAGGATAACTTTACAGATTGGGCAACAGTGTAACCCCATCTCTACCAAAAAAAAAAAATTTAATTTACCCACGCATGGTGACACACACCTGTTGTCCTACATACTTGGGAGGCTGATGTGGGAGGTTCACTTGAGCCTGAGAGGTCAAGGATGCAGTTATCTATTACCACGCTACCGCACAGCAGACATGTCTCTCAAAACCAAAACCAAAACAAAACAAAGGACAGGTGCGGTGGCTCAAGTCTGTAATCCCAGCACTTTGGGAGACCAACACAGGAGGATCACATGAGGTCAGGAGTTCAAGACCAGCCTGGACAACATGGCAAAACCCTATGTTTACTAAAAATACAAAAATTAGCCGGGTGTGGTGGCGCACACCAGTTTCCCTAGCTACTCAGGAGGCTGAGGCATGAGAATTGCTTGAACCCGGGAAGCAGAGGCTACAGTGAGCCAAGATCACACCACTGCACTCCAGCCTAGGTGACAAGAGTGAGACTGTCTCAAAAAACAGACAAAAAAAGAATAAAACGCTTGTTAACAATAACTTTTAAAGATATAATAAAGTCTTTAACAAGTCTTCCATACTAGACGGTTAACCAAAATTTAGTACAAATAAATTCAAGAATTACAGTTTAATCCAGGTTTACATAATATTCCTGATTAAGTAAATCCTTTGATAATTTCCTGAGTTTCAAATTTCAAAATTATATGCCCTCTCCAAAATTAGTGTAAAATAAAAATGTTATCCCAGCATTTCAGTTCACTAAATTGAGGTATTTTTCTCAGAGAATGCCAAACTGCATAAAACTTCCTATCAAACAAGTAAGTTCAATCAGAATAACAGGATCACCTAAGTATGTAGTAACAGCCAAAGTTAGTAAAAGCCACCAGTCACTACATACTTTACGTGTCAACTGCAACATTATGAGCTTAAAATCTTTCTTTCTCATTTTAAACCTCACAACAGTGCTCTAGGGTAGATGGATACCATCACCATTCCCACTTTGCAAATTAAAAAAATTAAGGCTTAGATCATGCACAGTAGCTCATACCTGTAATCCCAACACTACGGAAGGCCAAGGCAGGAGGATCACCTGAGGTTAGGAGTTTGAGACCAGCCTGGCCAACATGGTGAAATCCCGTCTCTACTAAAAACATAAAAATTAGCCAGGCATAGTAGCACATGCCTGTAGTCCCAGCTGCTTGGGAGGCTGAGGCAGGAGAATTGCTTGAACCCAGGAGGCGTAGGTCACAGTGAGCGAAGACCGTGTCACTGCACTCCAGCCTGGGCAACAGAGCCAGACACAATCACCAAAAAAAAAAAAAAAAAGGCTGCATTATTAACCTACATGCTAGTACTACTATATGTAATATTTTCAACCTATCAAAAAGCATGGAATTTTTGAACTAAAAATGACCTTGATACTAATCATTTATTTCAAATTTTAGTAACGTCAGTACTCTTTCTTATATACTGCATCACTGCAAACTGCATATCATTGGAAGCAATGCAAGAAAATATTTGGTTAAGTCCTTTTTCACCTAATATTTTTATTTTATAGATAATTAAAATTATCTAATATTAGTTATTAACTAAGGTAATTCCATTACACAAGATTTTGAGGTTTGGTAAAGGTACACTGAACTTCTGCTTTGCCAGTTTTTTAAATGATGACCAGAATAGGTTATTAAAGGCTGAATTTTAACATACAGGTATTAAAAAGTATCTTTCTGTACCTACTGTGCTTCACAGTTACTGACATTCACAGGATACAGAAGAATTAACATCTTTTCAAAGACAAGAAGAAATGTTATATCTTCATGTGTAATATAGAGATAATTCAGGCATAGTATAATAGTAACCTAAGCAACCATCATTTACAGTAACCAAAAATCTAAAAATTCAAAAATTTCCCAGGACAGAATTCCAGGGAAAGCAAGTTTAAAATGGCCTGGGCAACATGGTAAAACTGTCTCTAAAAAAAAGTACAAAAATTTAGCCAGGCATGGTGATGCGCACCTGTAGTCTCGGCTACTCATGAGGCTGAGGTGGGAGGATCACCTGAGCCCATGAGGTCAAAGCTGCAGCCTGGGCAACAGAGTGAGACCCTCTCTCAAAAAAAAAAAAAAAAAAAAAAAAAAAATTACAATTAAAAAATAAAAATTAAAGTTTTGTGCACAGTCACCTGTCTCATAATTTAGATAACAGGTAATTATAGTCATGATCCCTTTTAACTTTAAAACAGGTAACTTTTAATTTTATTCAAATTATAATCTTAATAAAGACCATTAAAACGGTTTCTGTACACATTTTGTCAAAAAAAAAAGTATACATGCAAATCATTCAAAACCTTCCTTTTCAGAGTATAAAATTCATGTTACTGATATGCTAGACACTGCTCCCTAGATTAAGATCAATTCAAAACAATACTTACATTAGACACAACTGTAATAAATGCATGTGCTATAAGAAATGGCAAAGTTTCAGGAGTTCCATATTCAAAGCAATCCTTCATGAGAGAAAGGCCATTTTTCCCACAAAACAAACATACATAACGAAGCAAATGCAATGGTACTTCTACATCCTGGGAAAATAAAAAAAAAAACAAGTCATTATTTGAAAACGTAGGAATAATTTTTATCTTATTAGCAATACTGAAGAGATACTGATGAGACAAACTGAAAAGACTCATGAACAAAGGATAAAAACATATGGATGAGGAAGGCTGTTAAAAAAATAAAATTTTCCACAGAAGTTAGAATAAAAAAAGGTAAAACACTTACATTCATATCACAGAATGCCCCTAATATGTTACTTTCTTGAGTTGATATATCCTAATTAAAAAAAAAAAAGCAAATAAAATTAGGTTACAATTACTAATCTCTAAAAAATGCAATTCTACAAAAGACTGATTTTATAAAAACTGAATAAACAGATTTTGCAATTGCTCCTCATAAACAGTGATCCTCTGAACTGAAGCTTATATGATTCAACTCCAAGGTGTATTTTAGTCCTTCTTTAAAGAAATCATTCCACAGTATATACTAAATACTATTTTGACTTATTAAACATTAATGTTTAAAATCCCAGCACTTTCGGAGGTCAAGGCCAGTGGATCACCTGAGGTCAGGAGTTTGAGACCAGCCTCATCAACACGATGAAACCCTGTCTCTACTAAAAATACAAAAATCAGCCAGGAGTGGCGGTGGGCACCTGTAATCCCTGCTACTCAGGAGGCTGAGGCACAAGAATCACCTGAACCCAGGAAGCGGAGGTTACATACAGTGAGCCAATTTTGCACCACCGCACTCCACCATGGGCAACAGACCAATATTCCGTCTCAAAAAAAAAAAAAAAAAAAAGGCAATGTTTACAATAAAAACCAAGGTAATTCTGGTAAAAATACATTATCGTTAAATGGTTTTTGAGTTTTGAAGAGTTTCTCAACAAACTTTTTCATGGGTTTTGAAACTGTGCTCTGGAATTCCCTATAGGTATAGTGAAGAGTTCCACAATGTGCTTTCCATGCCTAAGATGTAAGCTGCCTAAAAGCAGTCATCCATTGTCGGTCAGTATGTTAAGTTTGTATAAACTTTTTGGAAGGCAATTTGGCAATATTCATCAATATTTAAAATGCACATTCCCTTTGACCCAGCAATTCTTCTAGGAATTTGTCCTAAGGAACTAATCATAGTAGTGCTGGAAAACATATGTGTAACAATGCTCATTAACCCACAATTAGAAACAACTGATATCCAACAATTTGATGACTAAATTAATGGTGGCATAACCATTCCAGAGTAGCGGATAACTCTTAAAAATAGTAAGGTGAAATGGGCATGAAGGATCTTTGGGGGAAGATGGAAATACTCTAAAATTAGAATGTGATGATGGTTGCACAACCCTATAAATCTACTATAAATACATTGTATACTTTAATCAAGTGATTTTTTATGGCATACAGGTTACACCTTTAAAAGGATGTCTAAAAACAAGGTAGAATCTGGGGCAGGGTGCGGCAGCTCACGCCTGTAATCCCAGCACCCTGGCAAGCCAAGGTGGGCAGATCACCTGAGGCCAGCAGTTCAAGACCAGCCTGGCCAACATGGTAAAATCCTGTCTCTAAAAAAAAATAATAAAAACAAGGTGGAATCTTATGTACAAACAAAACACCTGTGTTACATTTTTGAAAGGAGAATTTATTATGATCTGATGTTCATAATTTTTATATGTTTGGAAATATCTGAACTTGTTAATGTGTTTTTTTGAGAAGAAAATGAAGAAAAAAAGAGAAGTTCAAAGGCCTTTTAGTCTGCATTTTGTATATTCTGTATTTTTCACACTGAGGCCAGGCATGGTGGTTCACGTCTGTAATCCCAGCACTTTGGGAGGCCAAGGTGGGCAGATCACTTGAGGTCAGGAGTTTGAGACCAGCCTGGCCAATATAGTGAAACCCCGTCTCTACGAAAAATACAGAAATTAGCCAGCCATAGTGGTGGGTGCCTGTAATCCCAGCTACTTGGAAGCCTGAGGCCAGAGAGGTGCTTGAACCCAGGAGGTGGAGGTTGCAGTGAGCCAGGATTGCACCACTACACTCCAGCCTGGGCGACAGAGCGAGATTACATCTCAAAAAAAAACAAGTACAAAATTTAGCCAGGTATAGTGGCGCATGCCTGTAATCCCAGCTACTGGGGAAGCTGAGGCACAAGAATCACATGAACCCAGGAGGTGGAGGTTGCCGTGAGCCGAGATGACGCCACTGCACTTCAGCTTGGGCAACAGATCGAGACTGCCTCAAAAAAAAAAAAAAAAAAAAAAAAAACCCTTGCTTTTAGGTTGGGCGTGGTGGCTCACACCTATAATCCCAGCACTTTGGGAGGCTGGGGCAGGAGGATTGCTTGAATCCAGGGGTTCAAGACCAGTCTGTTACATGCAGGAGAGACCCAATCTAAAAAAAAAATTAAAAAGCCAGGCATGGTGGCACACGCCTGTCATCCCAGATACTCAGGAGGCTGAGGCGGAAGAAGTGCATGAACTCGGTAGGTCTAGGCTGCAATGAGCCATGTTCGTGCCACTGCACTCCAGCATGAGTGACAGGGTGAGACCTGGTGAGAGAGAGAGAAAATGAGGGTGAAGACAGAAAGAGAGGGAGGAGAGGGAGAGAAAGGGAGAGGGGAAAGGAGGGGAAAGGGGGAATGGAGAAAGGGAAGGGAGAAAGAGGGAGAGAGAAAAAGGGAGGAAAAAATATTGCTGTTATGATCAAAAAGCTACCTAGAAACTCTCATCTGAAAAAGCTACCAAAGAAACCCATTCATTCATTGCCATCACCTATTTTAGTCATTTAAGTTCCATTGTTGAAATAAAGTTAGAAAACCATTGATTGAAAGCAATCACACAGAACTCAGAACATTTCAAAATAAACAAAAAAAGTCCTTAGAGAAATCAATTCTCAAAGTAAGTGTACCAAACCTCCTAAATCCACTCCTAGCTATGACCACTGGGGCCAGAGGTAAAACTTTGTATTAGTTTCAACAAACCTTTTCATGGTCTTCAAAAAGTCCAGAATTTAAGACCTCCTGTGGTACTGTTAAATACAGAATCATGGACCAGGTGAACCATGCTAGAATACTAGAGCCAAGATTTCTAGTCCCTAAACATGGACACAGTTAAGAAATCTCCTAACAGAGTTCCATCCTGAGGTGCACTGTTACTCAGATTCGATTATATGCATCTATTTTGGTGATTCAGGGGAACTGTTTTATCACTTTATATTTCTAATCTAAATATATAAAGCTAGTATCCTAGAATATTGTTATAATCTCTTTTTTAAAGCAGTATATAAAAAATTAACACAGATCTATAGGTTAAAAAAACACTAACAACACTAGGAAGAGGGCCAAGGCGGGCAGATCACAAGGTCAGGAGTTTGAGACCAGCCTGGCCAACACAGTGAAACCCCATCTCTACTAAAAATGCAAGAACATTATTAGCCGGGTGTGGTGGCAGGCACCTGTACTCTCAGCTACTTGGAAGGCTGAGGCAGGAGAATCACTTGAACCCAGGAGATGGACAGTGCAGTGAGCCGTGATCATACCACTGCATTCCAGCCTGGGCAACCGTGTGAAATTCCATCTCAAAAAAAAAAAAAAAAAAAAAGGTGAATTAACAATACTTTTCAAAAGCTCTTATTTTAGGTAATCTCTGAGATAGGCCTTAATAAAATTATCAATGATTTTTACTTTATTTTTTTCCCTAGGGTAGCCTTCTCTGCACTAGCAATTAATGATTTTTAAAGTTTTTGGGTTTTCCTCAAAAACCTCACATTTACTAAATGAGATGATCCCATCCTTTTTGTAGCAGAGAAAAGTGATTATTTTAAGAGAGAAAAGAAGAAATAAATGAGTAACTATAGAGGAAGGGCAATTCTATGCATAATTAAGCAAATGTGGCTCCATGATCAAACCGTGAAGAACTAAAGGTCTGAAATAAAATTTTTGCTTAAAAAGAAGTTGGTGATGTTGGAATTAGCATTGATAACTACACAATGTTGGAAATATTGTAAAAAATACTAAATTGACTGGGCATGGTGGCCCATGCCTATAATCCCAGCACTGTGGGAGAGAGGCAGGAGAATTCCCTGAGGCCAGGAGTTTGAACCCAGCCCGGGCAACAGAGCAAGACCAAGACCTTTCCTCCTCAAAAAAATTTAAAAACTAGGCCAGGAGTGGTGGCTCACACCTATAATCCCAGTACTTTGGGAGGCGAGGCAGGTAGATCACCTGAAACTGGGAGCTTAAGACCAACCTGACCAACATGGAGGGACTCCATCTCTACTAAAAATACAAAATTAGCCAGGCGTGGTGGCACATGCCTGTAATCCCAGCTACTTGGGAGGCAGAGGCTATGGTGAGCAGAGATTGCACCATTGCACTCCAGCCTGGGCAACAAGAGCGAAACCCCGTCTCAAAAAAAAAAAAAAAATTAAACAAGCCAGGCAGGGGGGCATGCATCTGGATTCCCAGCTACTTCAGAAATTGAAGGATTACTTGAGCCTAGGAGGGCCAAGGCTACAGTGAACCATAATGTGCCAGTGTACTACTCCAGCCTAGGTGACAGAGGAAGACCCTGATTCAAAAATTGAAAAATAAAATCACGTATATGTTTTATCTGTCTGATCATACCATTCATATATTTAACATAAATGCAGCGGTTTCTCTCCTTTCTACTTTTTAAAATGTTTTTTAAGGTAAGGTTCCATTCTGTCATGCAGAGGCATGATCACAGCTCACTGTAGCCTTGAACTCCTGGCTCAAGTGATCCTTCCACCTCAGCCACCCAAGTAGCTGAGATTACAGGTGTACACCACTATGCCCAGCTAAATTTTTTTTTCTTGTAAAGATGAGCTCTTGCTATGTTCCCCAGGCTAGACTTGAACTCCTGACCTCAAGTGTTCCTCTTGCCTCAGCTTCCTAAAATGCTGGGATTACAGGTGTGAGCCACTGCATCTAGCCCTTTCTATCATTTTTATTATCTTTTTCCTTTTACTTAGAAAAAAAACTTACAACACTAGGGCACTGTCTCATTTCACAGAATTACACATACTTATACAGGATAAAAAATGCAACTAGCATGGCAAGGCACCATGGCTCATGCCTATAATCCCAGCACTTTGGAGGCCAAGGCAGAAGGATCACCTGAGGCAAAGAGTTGGAGATCAGCCTGGGTAACACAGATAAACCCCTTGAAAACATAATAAATTTAAAATCTCTTTAAAAATAATAAAATAAAGATAAACTTAGCGAGGCGCTGTGGTGAGTGCCTAGAGTCCAAGCTACTAAGGAGGCTGAGGCAGGTGGATCCTTTGAGCCCACGAGTCCAAGGTCATGGTGACCTATAATCACACCACTGTACTCCAGCCTGAGAGATAGATCAAGACCTTGTCTCTCAACGGGAAAAAAAATAAAATCAACTAGGCCGTTCCCCATTTTTATCCTGAATATTACTTATGTCCAATTACTTAAGCTTTTAAAATATTATCAGTTTTCATGAGGACAGTGAGAAAGAGGAGAAGGAAGGGAGGCAGAGAAGGAGGGGCTCCAAATTCCCATATTATTTATAATACAGTAATTCAGAAGTAGTATAGTAGGAAAAAACCTGGATTCTAGGACTCTTTTCAGCAATATGCCCGATCAAATCTTTTAATCTCTCTAGGCCAGTTGCTTCTTCTATAAAATAGGTGTTGAGTAGGTTCTAAAGACACAGCTATCAAAATACTAACTTAGGAGTTTTGAATCTTGTCCTTCTAAGAATTTTGGCCATGTTGTGCCTCTTCAAAAAATATTAACTAAAAATCAAGATCAAAGGCTTGAGAAAGTATAGCACAGCAGTACAAAGAAAAGACTAAATGGACTACTTCCTCAAAGGAAAGTGGGATAAAAATCTCTAGTAAGCTGTATTGCATTTCATAGTAATTTGTTTGCTTTAAAATAATTGTGTATATATACACACAAATTTATACACATATATAATTTTTTATAACATGTATGCTACCAAGTCTTTGATCTAAGACCACTTGAAACAGTTGACCGTTACCACATTTAATTAAATGGCCATTGGGATAGAAACTAGAAATTTTAGAGTACTTGTAACAGATCATTATTAAGATAATAGAAACCTGGGAAACAACTACTAAGAAAAAAAATTAAAGAGGCACTGTATCTAAGATATTAATAGAATTGGGTATAAGGAAGTTACTCTTTCATTCTATAGGTATTTTTTGTTAGAATTTTACCTCAAAAACCTCATGAAACCATTACTTTCAACCAAGCAGTAGCATAAAATACTCAAGCACAGGAATAACAAAGTACTTTAAAACAAAGTACAAGATTATGCCTACATTTAGAGATTACCATTTTTGAAAATGAGAAAGAAAAAACACTGATAAGCGAGTTCATTTTAGGAACAAAGTAGCAGATTCAGTACTGCTTATAGTTCTGTATCATTAACAAATTTTTAATTGAAAAAAAAATATTTCTGTATGAATTTCACATTATCTAAGTCCCTAACCAAACTATTTTTTGGCATCTTACAATTATCAAGTTAAGACACTAAAGCACTACGTAGATGGTGTTTATAAGATTAAATTTTTCAAGTTTGCCTGATGCGACTCTTTTGTTGAATAAGATTCTAAGATGACTTTTTCAGAATATTTATTTTATATCATATAAGAGACTGTTTAATGGTTTCTACACTTGAAGATCATAGGCTAAGATTTTTAGAATACAGCACAATCTGATTTAAAAAAATATTTTTTAAGACACATCTTTGAGAATTTACATCCAAATCTGATTTTAAATACTCTTTTTTCTCCCTCAGAGCAGGAGTGAAAGTTTATTAAAAAGCCCGTAAAGGAAAGAAAAGAAAGGAGGACAGGAACTAGAACTTGGAAGAGGGCCAAGGGGGTGACTTGTGAAACCAAGAGCACCTGATTTTAAATATTCTTACAAAGAAATCTAAGAGGGAAAATGTATGCCCTCGGCTATGTTTTCAAGTAAGTCTCAATTTGACATGAAAATATCCCAGTAAAGGACTATTATTTTCCAGATGAAGAAAGAGAAGTTTTGACAAGTATAGAGGTTACAGAACAAATAAGCTAGAGAAAAGGGGCAGATTTAAAAAAAAAATAGTAGATTGTCTAATGGCCATAGCTCTTCATATCCCAGGATGCACAGGAAACAGAATATATAAAATATAAAATGAAATTTTCTCTCTCCTCCCTCCAGAAATGAAGTCTACTTCACTACCCCTTTGAATCTGGACTGCCCTTGTGAACCGTTTCAAATAACAGAAAGCAGTACAATGGAATACGGCAGAATTATACTGTGCCATTTCAAAGGCTGTACCATAAGAAGCCTTACAGCTTCCACTTTTGCCTTCCCAGGGCACTGCTAAGACTACTATTTAAGGAAGCCAATCTACCTGAGTGGAAAATAAGCCATGTGGAGAAAAATACAAGGAGCCTCCAATAATAGCCAGTACCAACTGCCAGACACACAAGTGAGACCCCGACCTTACCTAGCCAGTTCTCAAAGTAAATTCACCTGCATAACTCAGTCCACACAAAACTAGCAAAGGAACCACCCGTGAGAATCATAAATAATAATAAACCACTGTTGGGTTAAGTCATTAATGTATTACCACATAATTATCTCAATTTCCACTATGCCAAAAAAGAAATCATATTATCTGAGTAAGTCTAAGGTAGGTTGCTAAATACTTGGAAATGCTTACAAAAGTATCAAGAATAGAGGCAAGCATCTTAACTTACAAAAGAAAATGCTATAATTTGAAACTACTAATCACAGATAATATGCTAAGCTTTTTTCTTGATGAAAGCAAATTTGGGTCTGCGGATTGCTTCTAAGAATGAAATTTAAAATTCCATGTGTTTATTTTCCCTCAACTATTACTGATTAAAAGAATCACAAAATAAGCATAGATCTATACCAGTAAAATGTTTAGTTCAGTAACAGTTTAATTTCTGAGTACAATGTATAAATCTATCCTTGATAAGATGAACTATGCCAAGCAAATTTTCAGCACAAAATGCTAAAGAAATGTTCTGGAGAAACATGAAATAACTCTAGTGACAATAATGATTTTCCACCAGCAAAAATATATTTATCAGTGAGAAACAGACTGCCAAGCTAAGAGTTGATATTAATTAAAATTCACACTACCTATTTTTACATACCTCAATAGTAGGGTGAGTATTATGCTTGTAAGCAGTATATAAGGGAAACTGAATTTGAAAAATTTTTGCCACACATAGTAAGAGTTTTTCCTTCTCATCTGTACTCCATAAACTAAAAGGATCAGAACTCTTTGAAGATTCCTCCTCAGTCAGATTACAAATTCTTGTAGAGTTTGATTTTTTTTCTACTGATTTTTGTCTTTCTGTACTTCCTTCATTACACTCTCTATCTATATTCAGTGGTTCTTCTGCTTGATTACTCTCATCTTGCCACGTAGAATCTATGTTAATAGTAGTACAATGTTTACAAAGCTGGTCCCGGAGCACTTGAACTTGGGCAATTACTAGGTTAATAAGTGCACACACTACTTGGTTAAAAATCTCCAAATGCTTATATTCCTTGAAGCAGCATAGACATTGCCTATAAGAGAAAAAAAATTGAATTAGTAATACAGCAGTTGTATTTTTAAATAATATTTTTTAAAAGTCAGCAAATACTAAGTTATTTCTAGACTTGTTTTTATTTTTTCCTTCCTGCTGGGGTACACCTTAATAACAAAGATAGCATCACAACAACAACTGGTATTATAGACAGTATAAACTCATCATGTTAGGTTTACAGCTATTATCTTCAGTTTTATTTATGGATTTATCTGTTCTTCTACACAAGTAACTATTTAAAAACATGAATTGTGGCATTCTGTTTCTCCATTAACAAGTACTCAGTATATGTTCATCAAGTTATTAGGAAACTGGCTCTAACAAAATACCTTATTAGTAAAGCCAGCTGGTTATTTAATATACGGGGTTTTGCTGTCAACCAATAAAACAGCCACATTTGTAAATTAATGTCCTTGAAGGCTACTTGAGAGGGGTGCACTATTTGGCAAATCAAATTGTTTAGGAACAAAACACACACACACACACACACACACACACACACACACACACACACACTCTCTCTCTCTCTCTCTCTCTCTCTCTCTCCTGTAAAAATTACATATTTATGTGTGTGTGTGTGTGTGTGTGTGTGTATATATATATATACACACACATATATACATATATATATATATATATATATATATACACATAAAAAGCAGGCTAGGCACAGTGGATCAGCACTTTGGAAGGCCGAGGAGGGCAGATTACCTGAGGTAGGGAGTTCGAAACCAGCCTGACCAACATAGAGAAACCCCGTCACTACTAAAAAAAAAAAAAAAACAAACAAAATTAGCTGGGCGTGGTGGCGCATGCCTGTAATCCAAGCTACCTGGGAGGCTGAGGCAGGAGAATCGCTTGAACCTTGGAGGTGAAGGTTGCGGCGAGACGAAATCTCTCCACTGCACTCCAGCCTGGGCAACAACAGCAAAACGCCATCTCAAAAAAAAAAAAAAAAGCATTGGCCAAATGCGGTGGCTCACACCTGTAATCCCAAGGACGCTGATGCAGGTGGATCATTTGAGGTCAGGAGTTCGAGACCAGCCTGACCAACATGGTGAAACCCTGTCTCTACTAAAAATACAAAAAAAATTACCCGGGCATGGTGGCAGGCGCCCGTAATCCCAGCTATTCTGGAGGCTGAGGCAGGACAATCACTTAAACCTGGGAGGCAAAGGTTGCAGTGAGCCGAGATTGCGCCACTGCACTCCAGCCTCAGCAACAAGAGCAAAATTCTGTCTCAAAAAAAAGAAGTATTAGAAACAAATCCAGTTCTCCTTACACATGTTCAGTTAGCACAATGCCTGGCATATGCAGGTAATTAAAAGGATCTCAGCCAGGTGCAGTGGCTTACACCTGCTATACCAACATTTTGGGAGACCAAGGTGGGAGGATCACTTAAGTCCAGGAGTTCAAGACAAGCCAGGGCAACATAATGAGACCCCGTCTCTACAAAAATAAAAAATAAAAGAATTAGCTAGGTATCATAGCTTGTGCCTATAGTCCCAGCTATTCAGGAGGCTTGAGCCCAGGAGGCTAAGACAGCAGTGACCCGTGATCATGCCTGAGTGACACAGTGAAACCCTATCTCAAGAAAAGGCAGGGAAGGCTCTCGTGAATCAATAGATAAATAATAAACACACAAGTACCTGGTTCTAATAATACTTGTATCCAATGACAGATGACACCAGCAACTATAATTTAAAATCTACATCTAGTAATAGCATCAAATCAAAACATCTATATTGTAGTCTGAATAGATCACCAGCTCCCTGTATGATCATATATAGAAATAATTTTATTTCTCCAAGTGTGAATTTGAAGTACAGCCACAAATTACTTGATATTCTTCTGTGTAGATGGGACTCATTTCTAGTGAATAGAATGTGGTGGAAGTGACAATGTGTGGCATCTGAGACTAGGTCATAAAAGACTTCTTTTTGCTCTTTTTACTCACTTCTGCCTTGCTCTCTCTTTTGGATCACTTACTCTAGGGGAAGCCACTTATCACAGAAAAATACTCAAGCAGCCCAAAGAGGAGGCCACATGAGAAAGTACCAAGACCTCCCATTAACAACCAGCACTGCCAGGCGCAGTGACTCACCCTGTAATCCCAGCACTTTGGGAGGCTGAGGCAGACGAATCACTAGGTCAGGAGTTCAAGACCAGCCTGGCCAATATGGTGAAACCCTGTCTCTACTTAAAATACAAAAATTAGCTGGGCGTGGTGGTGGGCGCCTGTAATCTCAGCTACTTGGGAGGCTGAGGCAGGACAATCTCTTGAACCAGGGAAGTGGAGGTTGCAGTGAGCCAAGATCACACCACTGGACTTGAGCCTGGGCAACAAGAGTGAAACTCTTGTCTCAAAACAAGAACAACAACAACAAAAAAAAAAACAACCAGCACTGAGGCCAGGTGCAGTGGCTCACAGCTGTAATCCCAGCACTTTGGGAGGTTGAGATGGGTTGATCACCTGAAGTCAGGAGTTCTAGACAAGCCTGGTCAACATGGTGAAACCCCATCTCTATTAAAAATACAAAAATTAGCCAGGCATAGTGGAGGGCTTTTATAATCCCAGCTACTCAGGAGGCTGAGGCACGAGAATTGCTTGAACCCAGGAGGTGGAGATTGCACCACTGCACTTCAGCCCAGGGGACAGAGGGAAACTGTCTCAAAAAACAAAAAAAACTTGAGTGTCTTTCCCTTACTAAAAAGGGAATCTGAAATCCCAGAAAAAGATCTTGAAGTCAGATTTGGATGGAGAACGCTAAAGATTCAGCCAAATTTACTTTTAAAGTAAGTGTTAAACAATGAGCATTAGGCCAGGCACAGTGGCTCCTAGCACTTTTGAGAGGCCAAGGCGGGCAGATCACACGGTCAGGAGTTCAAGACCAGACTGACAACATGGTAAAACCCCGTCTCTACTAAAAATACAAAAATTAGCCAGGCATGGTGGCACACACCTGTAATCCCAGCTCCCTAGGAGGCTGAGGCAAAATAATCACTTGAACCCGGGAGGCGGAGGTTGCAGTGAGCCCAGATCGTGCCACTGCACTCCCGCCTGGGTGACAGAGTAAGACTCTGTCTCAAAAACAAGACAGAAATTTAGAGGAAACAGACAAAATACAAAAAGAAAAAACAAATTTTAGCTGTAATTCATATCCTGAGAGATATAAGACACTAGGTTACTAAAATAAGAATGAAATGTTATGAAAATATAAATTTCATTCTTTCCCTAAGCGGCCGGAGGTAATCTGTGAAAATGGTTCACTATTCACTTGACCTGGAGAATCCCACAAAATCATGCAAATCAAGAGGTTCCAACTCATGTTCACTTTAAGAACACTCCTGAAACTGCCCAGGCCATCAAGGATATGCATATACGAAAACCTATGAAGATCTGCAAGAGTCACTTTACAGAAACAGTGTGTACCATTCCGACATTATAATGGTGGAATTGGCAGGTGTGCCCACGCCAAACAGTGGGACTGGACACAAGGTTGGTGGCCCAAAAAGAGTGCTAAATTTTTTGCTGTATATGCTTAAAAATGCAGAGAGAAATGCTGAACTTAAGGGTTTAGATGTAGATTCTCTGGTAATTGAGCATATCCAAGTGAACAAAGCACCTAAATTGCACTGCCAGACCTACAGAGCTCGCCGTCAGATTAACCCATACATAAGCTCTCCCTGCCACACTGAGATGATCCTTTCTGAAAAGGAACAGACTTGTTCCTAAACCAGAAGAGGAGGTTGCCCAGAAGCAAAAGATATCCCAGAAAAAAAACGAAGAAACAAAAACTTATGGCACAGGAGTAAATTTGGCACTAAAATAAATGCAATTAAAAGAAAAAATACATATATAAATTCAGATTACAAAACAGAGCACTTTTTGGTCAGTGAGCCAAATTAACAGTAACAAAATTCAGAGCACTGTAATGTATACAAATACCTACCATATCAAATGATATATATGCCTTTTTGTATATACATCATTTACAATTTAAAAATGAATTAAAACTATAGCACTATGTAAAATTCAACAAAAGGTCCACAAAAGGGAAAAATGAAACCTCCCACAAAATAGAAAAAAATATTAATAATGGAGATAAAAGGCCTGGCCCAGGCTCAACCTGTAATCCCAGCACTTTAGGAGGCTAAGGTGGGAGGACTGCTTGAACCCAGGAATTCAAGACCAATAAAAAAAATTAGCTAAGCACAGTGGCACATGCCTGTGGTCCCAGTTACTTGGAAGGCTGAGGTGGGAGAATCACTTGAGCCCAGGAAGTCAAGGCTGCAGTAAGCTATAATCACACCACTGGACTCCAACCTGAGCAACACAGCGATCCCATCTTAAAAAAAAAAAAAAAAAAAAAAAAAAAAAAAAAAAAAAAAAAAAAATGGAAAGAAATAAAAATGGATTAATAAAGAAGGGGAAAAAAAAGAGA